>ML419312.1:45278-159922 GCA_005239525.1 Nicotiana knightiana
CCCCCCCCCCCCTCCAAATCAAAGTGTTTACATAACTCAATCTTTTTTATAAACTTATAAAATTTAGACCACTTATCTACAAATTTCAAAACTCTTTTAACATCTCTTATGAACTCTTTCATAAATTTATACCCCTTTAAGACTCCACATTATTTCTATCAATATCATCCTTGAGTGTACTATAAGCAGCCTTCCTTGTTATTAATCAAAGCATTTTTACAAATAATTGATCCAAAACATAGTCTAAATTCTATGGAACTACCTCATGTAGATTTTAAGGGTTGCCTAACACCTTCCCCTTAGAAGAAGAAGAACCCTTACCAAAAATCTCACCGATTAGAATACCAATAAAGAAAATAAATTAGTAATGAAATAGTTACCCTAGTATACCTTTAAATATTAGGTGGCGACTCTCTTTCATCAATAATAAAAAATCCACTAGTTGAATCATATCTTGAATAGTGCAAAATAGGGTGAAACAACATTCATGCTGCCCTGCTTAAGGCACTGAAACTGACTGCAAAAGTCCTCTATCTGAGTGAAAGGAATGAACTTCTCCAAAAAGAACCGTGAGAACCGAGCCCATGTGAGATGAGACAAACCTGCTGGCCTGCCAAATACATAACCTTGCCACAATCTCTTAATAGAACCATGCAAGTAAAACATTGTGGAATCAACTCTGTTGAACTCCACTATAACCATGTTTCCTAATATCTCATGGAAACAATCAAATAAATCACGCGGTTCCTTTAATGGTGTACCACTAAATTGAGGGGGAAACAACTTACTAAACTTTTCAAACATCATCATCCCCTCAACTGACATTGCTGGTATCTCTTCGAGGTGTGTAGCAATAACATGTTGGACACCCAACTGTTAGGACTACTAGGGTTGATACCTGTGAGCCATCTGCTTTGGTGCCACGTGAAATATACCGGCATATGCCATACTTTTTATCAAGCCAACCATGCAGACTAGGTCGTTCTGAAGTACTGGGGTAGCAATAAATTCCTCTCGGACTTGAGCTGGCCCTATTGGCTCGGTTGGAACAAAGATCTCATGCTCTCGGCCGAGCATTACCTCTACCTCATGATCTATGTCAGCCTCAGACTCGTCCCCGACCCCGACCTCGACCCCTACCCCTGGTAGTAGCTGCATCCCGCGACTCTTGCTTCTGATCATCTACAGATGTCATACGCATCCTCACCATCTGTGAGAGACTAAGAGAAGAATGATTAAAACTCGACGATAAAACAAAGTTGCACGATAGAGAAAGAAAGAAATTGAAATTTCCTAAAGCGTTATAGCCTCTAGAAGATAAGTACAATCATCTCCGTATCCATCCTCAAGACTCTACTAAGCTTGCTCATGACTTGTGAGACTTAGGCAACCTAGTGCTCTGATACCAACTTGACACGATCCAAATTCCCAACCCTAGCCTCTGCTTGCTAGGAAAGCCATCATTATCTAAATAATTAATCAATTAAACATCTTTAAAGCCAATCATTATGATAATACGACATAAATACTCGAAATATATAGAATCCATAAATATCATTGTCTAGTCTAGCCCCAAGAACTAGTGTCACAAGTGCATGAGCTACTAGAATACTACAAGTAAAGTCTAAAAAGAAATACAAATGTCTGATAAAAATGCACCATAATATATAAAAGAACGTGACTTCAGGGTCTGCGAACATTATGCAGTTGTACCTCAATTTTCCTGAAAAAGACGACTCCATGCAATCCCCGCGACGTGCCGCTAGGAATAACACCAGGATCTGCACAAGAAGTGAAAAAGTACAGTATGAGTACAACCGACCCTATGTAGTAGTGACGAGGTTATGACAATACACTCACTATAAACCCGTGCGAGTAATTAACATGATAATCAAATTAGGATATACATAACAGATGGACCTATAATAACATCATTACTCGGTTTCACAACACAATATGTTAACGAAAACAAACATCCAAGAATAACCATAATACAACTTCTTTATAGCAGCGCACAACCTGATCCACATATATAATACTAATATCGTTGCGGTGTGCAACCCGATCATATATATATAAGCAGTGCGGCGTGAACCCAATCCACATATGTATATAATATCGTTTCTTTGTGTAATCCGATCAACATATGTATATAATACTGTCAAGGCGTGCAAATGGTTCCCATATATGTATATGTAATACACTACCAACTATGACGTATCTCACAACATACATAAAAAGGAACCAGAACGTATAAATTCTTTAATACAATCAAATATAACGATTTAAAGTTAAATAGAAAACAAGTAAAGACAAATGAACAAGTGAAGGCATGAGACAAGTAATAGCATCTATCTAATAACATGCTGCGCATAGAACAAGTAAAAGCGGACAATAATTAAAGGTATGGATACATGGAACATTTAGCATATAGAGGCATGTAACAAGTAAAGGCATCTAGCTATTAAAGCATGAAACTAGTAATGTCATTGAATAAAAGAAGGCATAATATAATTTAAAACATTCAATTAAATTGTCCTCCCTATGTGCTTAAACCCATGACAACGCATATACACTCGTCACCGCGTGCTTAAATCCATGACAATGCATATACACTTGTCACCTTGCATATATGTGATCCCCACGGATAAATCAAGCAGCATATAGACCAATCAAGTCCTAATTCTCTTAAGTCAAGGTTAACTGTAACACTTATCTCTTTACGGAAACAAGTAATAATCCAACATGCCTTTGACATTTATAACAAGCCTCCAAACCAATCGAATCTTGTCAATTGTTATTCAAACACATTAAAACGAGCTCCATAAACCAACTCCGTATGATAAAGGTCAATATTTAACATAATTGATAAAGTCAACAAAATGTCAAACCGGACACACGTGGATAAAATCGAGATTAGGATCAAATCTTGATTACTTTCAACCCCGAGCTCGTATACGTGATTTGTTTATAAATTCGACCTCAATTCAAGTAAATCTCAATTTAACAGAATCCCTAAATTCTACCAAAAACCACAAATTTCTACTTTGAAATTCATATATTTGATGATAAATTTCATGAAAAAACAATTGAAATTGATAGAAAACAATTTAAAGTTACTAACCAATGAATTTGAGAAGAAAATTATCACGACCCCAAATCTATAGTAGTCGTGATGGTGCCTATCGTGGAACTAGGCCACCCAAATTAACGCTCAAACGTAAAGAATCTTTCATTTATATCATTACTAAACTGATAATCCATAAAGGTTTCGTCAAATCATTTTAAAACAGATAAAACCACACCGAATATTAAATACAACCCCAAGATCCCGGAGTCGTTGGTCATGAGAATCTACAATACAACTCTGGAAAATAAACTCTATAATAGTAAGCAGGAGAGAACAGGGTTGCGAACGCATGCAGCTACCTCGCAAAATCTCCGGAAGTATCTGGAACAGATACACAGCTCACTCCGCCCTAGCATCTGAATATGCACACAAGGTGCAGAGAGTAATGTGAGTACGTGTCATGAACCCAAATCCTAAACCGGCCGTGATGGCTCCTATCGTGGAACTAGGCTAGCCAATAACCACATGTTCACAATTTCATTCCACATCCCATTCCAAAATCCAAGCATTTCATAAATATACAATGTTTACTAAATAAAGTAGGCCAATAAACAGTACAACCAACCCCAAAACCCGGAGCCAACAAGTCATGAGCACCTAGAAGAATAAGCCAAACTATACTGTCATAAAACAAAACCTCTGAATGACAGCTAGATACAACAAGAAGGGAAAAACAGAGTTGCTGCGAACGCTGAACAGCTACCTCAATATCCCAAAAATCCGGCTCCGCGCGGAAAAAGATAGCTAATGCTCGCTATCTGCACCTGAATCTGCACACAAAGGTGCAGGGAGTAATGTGAGTACGCCCACTCAGTAGTAATGAAAATAAATCAAGTCTAAGCGGCAAGGAAACACATAAAATCAATGCCATCAAATCACAATATACACAGCCTTACTTTCCAATGGTATAACATAGATGTATGAAATCATCATGCCTTAAATCCAACTTCAAAAAAATCCTTTGAAGAATGTATATTTTTTTACAACTTTAACCGAAAGGTTTACTGATAAAATGAAATGAATCATAAAGAGGCCCCTTGGGCAAAACATAATTCATAAGCTCAGAGTCAAAGTAGTAAAATCAAAAGTAGCCCCTCGGGCAAAACATGTATCATACACAGCCCCTCGGGCAAAACATGTATCATACACAGCCCCTCGGGCATGCGTCACAGTCACTCATAATCAGCCCCTCGGGCATACCTCACCATCACTGGTAATCAGTCCCTCAGCACCTCACAGTCACTCACCACCTCACTTTCACTCATGCCTCCCAATCACTCATCACTGGGCACTCGGTAGGTACCTGCGCTCACTGGGGGTATGTACAGACTCAGTAGGGGCTCCCACAGCCCAAGCGCTATAAACAAGCCAAATCATGGCATCTATCAATCCCAGGAACTCGGCATCTTTCATATCATAACATCCTCACAATATGGGCCCTCGACGTCACTCAGTCAGACACTCTCATCATGCCACTCGGGCCATAAATAAACGGGGTTCTCAACCCAAAATAGTATTTCATTTCAAGAAATAACCATTATTTACCTCTACCGGGCCACAACACTAGTCCGCAATGATCTTTCCCCTCAAATTAGCTCCCGGTTGCTCCAAATCTAGTCAAAACCAGTTTAACATCATCAATATATATCAAAGGAACTCAACCCAATTGAAAATTATCAAATTATACAAGAATCTCAAAATTCGGCAAAACTCGAGCCCCGGACCCACGTCTTGGAACTCGATAATTTTTACATCACTAGAGACCTCGCCCTCCCACGATTCTACTCATACCAAAATGATCACAATCGGATCACAATTGCCTACCCAAAACCTCAAAAGAAATTCCAATTCTCCACCCCCCCTTCTTCCCAACCTTTTCCTACTTAATCTTTAAATTTTGAAGCCTAATCCGAACAAAATAACATAGGAACGATGTTAGTGACCAAAGAACTTACCTTTACTTAAGAATCTCGAGTTTCCTTTTCCAAATCACCTTCAAAGAACTCCTCCCACATGCAAAAATGGTGAAAATAAGAGAATTTTCGCGGAGGGCCTTTATATACTGTTTCTGCTAGCCATTTCCGCACCTGCGGAAATTTTGTCACACCTGCGGTCCCAGGTACGCACCTACGGAATCCAACTTAGCAGACCAATTCCGCATTTGCGGCCACGCCTCTAAGCCTGCGGCTTCGCAGGTGCGGCAAAAACTTTGCACCTACGGAAAAATTCCCTTCCTAACCTTTTCTCACATGCGCTCTGCCCATCGCACCTGAGGTTGCCCTACCGCAGGTGCGGTCAACACCAGAACTTCACACTAGCAGCTATTGCTGCAATTTTCCAAGTCCAAAAACCCCGCCAACCATCTGAAATCAATCCCGAGCCCCTCAAGGCCCCAACCAAACATAAAAACACACCCCATAGAATTATTCCAACTTATTCAAGCCCTCGAAACACCAAAAACAACATGAAAACAGCAGAAATCACATCAAATTCAAACCTATGAACTTTGAAACTTCCAAAATTCGACAACTACGCCGAGACAAACCAAAACACCTCCGATTGACCTGACATTTGGCAGATATATCCAAAATGACATTACGAACCTGCTCCAACTTCCGGAATTCCATTCCGACCCTGATAGCCTATTTTCCACTGCCGCCCGGAAATCGCCAAAAACTTTCGCAAATTCAAGGCAAATTCTACACCGTACATCACAAAAATATTCTGAACACACTCCTAAGCCCCAAATCACCTAATGAAGCTATCTGAGCCATAAAATCCACATTCCGATATCGTAGACCAATAAGTCAACTCTCAGTTGACTTTCTCAACTATTAGGCTTCTTTAAGAGACTAAATGCCTCAATTTTCAACATAACCACTTCGGACCCAAACCAACTGACCCAAGACAACAAAAATAGGCTAGCAATATATAACCAATGCATAAATGAAGAAAACAGGGTAAAATCTCACGGAGCGACTGCCCGGGTCGTTACATCCTCCCCTTCTTAAACAAACGTTCATCCTCAAATGGGTCTAGAAACATACTTGGAGCCTCGAATAAGTGAGGATATTTGTCCCGAATCTCCCTCTCGGTCTCCCAGGTGGCATCCTCAACCGTCTTCCCTCTCCACTGAACCTTCACTGAAACTATATCATTGGACCTCAGCTTCCTGACCTGTCGACTCAAAATAGCCACTAGCTCTACCTCATATGACATATCACCCTCGAGTTGAACCGTGTTGAAGTCCAAAACATGGGAAGGGTCACCAACATACTTCCGTAGCATCAAAACATGAAATACCGGATGAATATTCGACAATCTGGGAGGCATAGAAAGCCTATAAGCCACCTCCCTAACCCTCTAAAGCACCTCAAATAGCCCAATAAACCTGGGACTCATCTTCTCTCTCTTCCCGAATCTCATAACACCCTTCATGGGTGACACCTTTAGCAACACCTTATCCCCCACCATGCAAGACACATCTCGGACCTTCCGGTCCGCATAACTCTTCTACCTAGACTGCACCGGGCGAAGCCGCTCCTGAATCAACTTCGCCTTACTCAATGCATCCTGAAATAAGTCTGTGCCCAATAGCCTAGCCTCGCCCGGCTCAAACAAAACAACCAGAGATCTGCACTTCCTACCATAAAGAGCCTCATATGGAGCCATCTAAATACTCGATTGATAGTTGTTATTATATGCAAACTCTGATAGTGGCAGGAACTGGTCCCATAAACCAACAAAGTCAATCACACAAGCACGCAACATATCCTCCAAAATCTGAATGGTATGCTCCGACTGCCCGTCGGTCTGAGGATGTAATGTTGTGCTAAACTCAACCTGTGTAACCAACTCTCTCTGCAGGGCTCTCCAAAACTGAGATGTGAACTGAGTACCTCTGTCGGAAATGATAGAAACTGGAACCCCGTGCTATCGAACAATCTCCATGATATAAATCTCAACTAACCTCTCCGAAGAATAAGTAGTACCAACAGGAATGAAGTTCGCTGACTTGGTCAGCTGATCCACAATAACCCATATAGCATCAAACCACCTCGAAGTCCGTGGAATTCCAACTACGAAGTACATGGTGATCTGCTCCCACTTCCACTTCGGAATATCAAATCTCTGAAGCAATCCACCAGGTCTCTGGTGCTCATACTTGACCTACTGACAGTTGAGACACCGAGCCACAAATTCCACGATATCAGTCTTCATCCTCCTCCACCAATAATGCTGCCTCAAATCCTGATACATCTTCGTGGCACCCGGATGGATGGAATACTATGAACTGTGAGCCTCTGCTAGAATCATATCTCGAAGCCCGTCTACATTGGGCATGCAAATCCAGCCCTGCATCCTCATGACCCCATCATCACCAATAACCACATCCCTGGCATCACTGCGATGGAACCTGTCCTGAAGAACAAGAAAATGTGGATCATCATACTGGCGTGCTCTAATATTATCGTAAAGAGAAGACCTGGAGAACACAAAAGCCAACACCCACGGGGGATCTGATAGGTCCCATCTCACCAACTGACCCGCTAAGGCCGAAACATCAAGGGCTAATGGCTGCTCTGCTACTGGAAGGTAGGCGAGACTCCCCAAACTCTCTGCTCTGCGACTCAATGCATCGACCCCTACATTGGCCTTCCCTGGATGATATAAGACAGTGAGGTCATAATCCTTGAGGAGCTCTAACCATCTCCTCTGACGCAAATTCAAGTCATTCTCTCTAAGCAGATAATGCAAACTACGATGATCTGTGAAAATCTCACACTGCACCCCATACAAATAATGCCGCCAAATCTTCAAGGCATGAACAATGACACCTAAATCAAGATCGTGCACTGGATAATTCTTCTCGTGCAACTTCAACTGTCAAGATGCGTAGGCAATCACCCTACCGTCCTGCATCAAAACCCCACCCAAGCCAACTCTAGAAGAAGCACAATAAACTGTGTAAGAACCCGAACCAGCAGGTCAAACTAGTACTGGAGTTGTAGTCAATGCTCACTTGAGCTTCTAAGAGCTCTCCTCGCACTCATCAGACCACCTGAATGGAGCACCCTTCTGGTTCAATCTGGTCAAAGGTGAAGCAATAGAAGAGAATTCATCTACAAAGCGACAGTAATAAGCCCCCAACCCAAGGAAACTCCTAATCTCTGTAGCTGAGGACGGTCTGTGCCAACTTTGCACCGCCTTAATCTTCTTTGTATCAACCTGAATGCCCTTACTTGACACCACGTGCCCCAAGAAAGCTACCGAACCAAGCCAAAACTCACACTTGGAGAATTTCGCATAAAGTTTATCCTCCCTCAACCTCGGTAGCACAACTCCCAAATGTTAAGCATCATCTTCCTGTCTACGAGAATAAACCAGGATGTCATCAATGAACACAATGACGAAGGAATCAAGATAAGGATGAAACACGATGTTCATCCATTGCATGGACGCAACAGGGGCATTAGTCAATCGAAATGACATAACCAATAACTCATAATGACCATATCTGGTCCTAAAAGCAATCTTCGGAATGTCAGAATCCCGAATCCTCAACTGATGATACCCATATCTCAAATCAATCTTGAAATCACTCTGCCTCCCTGAAGCTGGTCAAACAAATCATCAATGTGGGGCAAGGGATGCCGGTTCTTCACCGTAACCCTGATCAACTGCTGATAGTCAATACACATACGCATGGACCCATCATTCTTCTTCACGAACAACACTGGTGCACCCCAAGGTGACACACTAGGTCGAATAAACCCCTTATGCAGGAGTTCCAGGAGCTGCTCCTTCAATTCCTTAAGCTCCGCTGGTGCCATATGATAAGGTGAGATAGAAATAGGCTGAGTCCCTAACACCAAGTCAATACCAAAATCAATATCCCTGTCAGATGGCATGCTTGGCAGGTCTGCATGAAACACATCCGGAATGTTACGGACCACCGGAACTGAATCAATAGCGAGAGTCTCACCACGACATTCCTCACAAAGGCCAAATAAGATAAACACCCTTTCTCAACCATGTTCTGAGCCTTCAGGTAAGAAAGCACCCTGCTAGGCATATACTCGGAAGAACCTCTCCACTCAACCCTCGGGCGCCCCGGCACAGCTAAGGTCACAGTCTTAGCGTGAAAATCAAGAACAACATGGCACGAAGATAACCAATCCATGCCCAATATCACGTCAAAATAGACCATGCTGAGAAACAGTAGGTCCACTCGGGTCTCCCGACCCTCAATAGATATCATGCATGACCGATACACCCGGTCCATAATAACAGTATCTCCCACCAGAGTCGACACATGAACAGAGGTGACTAGAGACTCACGGGGCACATCCAGAAAACTTGCAAAATATGAAGAAACATAGGAATATGTAGAACCAGGGTCAAATAAAGCCAAGGAATCACGGAAACAGACTGAAGCAATACCTGCGATCACAGCATTTGAGGCCATAGCATCTGGCCTGGCTGGAAATGCATACATGCAAGCCTGACCACCCCCTGCTCGACCTCCCCCTCTAAGGAGGCCTCTGGCTGACTGACCACCACCCCTGGCTGCCTGGGCCGGTGGTGAAGTGAATGGAGCCGAAGTCGAGGGCTGCACCCTCTACTGAGAAGATCCACCGGAATGGCGGGGAGACTGCCTCCACCCGTGCCCGAACTCTCCACACTCAAAACAGCTCCCTGGAGCTGGAGGCGGGGAATGATAGAAACCCCTAGCACCCGTACGACTACTAGAAGACTCATGCATAGAAGAACCCTGAACTGGAGGTGATCGAGCTACACTCTGAGCTGGGAGGTCACCAAATGAAGTGCGGCCTAACTGAGAACCATGGGGACCCTTCCCCGAAGAGGCACCTCTCCCCCCGCTCTTGGCGGTGAACAGACTCGATATCTCGAGCCATGTCCAAAACCTGCTCGAATGAAGCACCCAATACTCTCTCCCGAGTCATAAGAAACCGAAGCTGATAAGAAAGACCATCCACAAACTTCCTCACCCTCTCCCTATCCGTAGGGACAATCTCAGTAGCATACCTAGCCAACTCGGAGAACCTCATCTCATACTGAGTAACTAATAACCCTCCCTGGTGCAGCTGCTCAAACTACATGAGTTGTTCCTCTCTATGGGACTAAGGAACGTACTTCTCCAAAAAGATCGTGGATAACTACCGCCAGGTAAGAGATACTGAACCAACCGGTCTACGCCTCTCGAACGACTCCCACCAGGTAAAGGTAGCACCCGCAAACTAAAATGTAATAAATGAGACCCCACTGGTCTCCAAAATAACCGCGGTACACTGTATCCTCTAGCACCTATCTAGAAACCCTTGGGTTTCCTCGCCATCTGTATCGCTGAAGGTCAGAGGCTGAAGTCTGTTGAATCTCTCCAAACTGCACTGCTAGTCCTCAGGCATAGCAGGGACCACATAATCCTTGACCGGAGCAACTGGCTGAGCTGGGGCTGCTCCTTGTGTCTGAATACCCTGTGTGGCCTGCTTAGATGCCCGAGTAGCTGGAGTCTAGTTGCCTCCCCCGGCCTAAGTTGTAGTGGAAGTAGAAGACATGGCGACTGCCTGAGCGAAACTGGTGCATACTGTCAATATCTGAGATAGGGCCTCCTGAAGACCCGGAATAACCATAGGCACTGCTGGTGCCTGAGCCTGTCCCGCTGGGACACCATCGGCGGGAACCTGATCATGATCGATAGTGGGATCCTTTGGTACTGCCCTGGCTGCTGTGCCGGCTGGACCCCTACCTCTACCACGGCCTCGACCGCGGCCTCGACCACTTGCTGGTCTAGCCGATGACTGGTCACTCTAATCAGTATGGCGTGTCCTCACCATCTCTTAAAGAATGAAACAATGTAAGTTCAGATTTCAAGAATGAATATATCGGCACGAAAGTGTTCAAGAAAGTTAGAAATGTTTCCTAAAATTTCGGCAGCCTCTCCAAGATAAGTACAGACGTCTCCGCACCAATCCGCAAGACTCTACAAAACATACTCATGACCCCAAATCCTAAACCGGCCGTGATGGCGCCTATCGTGGAACTAGCCTAGCCAATAACCACATGTTCACAATATCTTTCAACATCCCATTCCAAAATCCAAGCATTTCATAAATATAAAATGTTTACTAAATAAAGTAGGCCAATAAACAGTACCACCAACCCCAAAACCCGGAGCCAACAAGTCATGAGCCTCTAGAAGAATAAGCCAAAATATACAGTCATAATACAAAAGCTCCGAATCAAAGCTAGATACAACAATAAGGGAAAAATCGAGATGTTGCGGACGCTTAACAACTAACTCTATATATAGCAAATCTGGCTCCGCGCGGAAAAAGATGGCTAATGCTCGATATCTGCACCTGAATCTACACACAGAGGTGCAGGGAGTACTGTGAGTACGCCAACTCAGTAGTAATGAAAATAAATCTAGTCTAAGCGGCAAGGAAACACATAAAATCAATGACATCAAATCACAATATACATAGCCTTACTTTCCAATGGTATAACATATATGTATGGAATCGTCATGCCTTAAAACCAACTTCAGAAAACTCCTTTGAAGAATGTATAATTTCTTACAAGTTCAACCGAAAGGTTTACTAATATAATGAAATGAATCATACAGAGTCCCCTTGGGCAAAACATATTTCATAAGATATGAGTGAAAATAGTAAATTCATAAGTAGCCCATCGGGCAAAACATGTATCATAATCAGCCCCTCGGGTATGCCTCACATTCACTCATAATCAGTCCCTCGGGCATACCTCACCATCACTCGTAATCAGTCCCTCAGCACCTCACAGTCACTCATGCCTCCTAATAACTCGTCACTCGGCACTCTGTAGGTACCTGCGCTCACTGGGGGTATGTACAGACTCAAGAGGGGCTCCTACAACCCAAACACTATAAAAAAGCCAAATCATGGCATTAATCACTCCCAGGCACTCGGCCTCTCTCATATCATAACATCCTTAAAATATGGGTCCCCGGCCTCATTCAGTCAGACACTCTCATCATGCCACTCGGGCCATAAATAAACGGGGTTCTCGTCCCAATATAATATTTCATTTCAAGAAATAGCAATATCGTCAAATAGGAATGTCAACAATTTCACAAGAATGACTCACTGTAAAATCATAGTTTCAAAGTAGTGAGAATATCAGTAAAATTGCCCCCATGGGGTTAAAACAGATTGGCACTACGCCTCAAACATGGCTTACAGCCGAAATATATCAAACCATAGCAATATTGTAAAACATATGCTTAAAAAGCAGTTTCATAACTCAATAGTTGCCTAAAAAGGAACATATTTCAAAATTTTCAATTCGTGCATGCCCCACACTGGTCATCCAGTGTGTGCGTCACTCCAAATTCGTGAAGGGATGTAAATTCCGGGGTTTCATACCCTCAGGACAGGATTTAGAACCATTACTTACCACTACCGGGCCACAACACTAGTCCGCAATGCTCTTGCCCCTCAAATTGGCTCCCGATTTATCCAAATCTAGCCAAAACCAGTTTAACATCATCAAAATATACCAAAGGAACTCAACCCAATCAAAAATTATCAAATTATACAAGAATGTCAAAATTATGCCACACCCGAGCCCCGGGCCCACGTCTCGGAACTCGATAATTTTTACACCACTAGAAACCTCACCCTCCCACGATTCTACTCATACCAAAATCATCAAAATCTTATCACAATTGCGTACCCAAAACCTCAAAAGAAATTCATATTCCCCACCCCCTTCTTCCCAACCTTTTCCTACTTAATCTTTAAATTTTCAAGCCTAATCTGAATAAAATAGCATAGGAACGATGTTAGTAACCAAAGAACATACCTTTACAGAAGAATTTTGAGTTTCCTTCTCCAAATCGCCTTCAAAGAACTCCTCCCGCATGCAAAAATGGTTTAAATAAGAAAATTTTCGCAGAGGGCCTTTATATACTGTTTCTGCCAGCCATTTCTGCACCTGCGAACATTTTGTCACACCTGGTGACCCGCACCTGCGGTCCCAGGTGCGCACCTGCTGAATCCCACTTAGCAGACCAGTTCCGCATCTGCAGCCATTCCTCTGCACCTGCGACTTCGCTCTAGCCTTTTCGCACCTGCGCTCTACCTATCGCACCTGCGACATTGCACCTATGGCTGCCCGACCGCAGGTGCGGTCAACACCAGAACTTCACACCAACAGCTAATGCTGCAATTTTCCAAGTCCAAATACCCCGCCAACCATCCGAAATCAATCCCGAGCCCCTCGGGGCCCAAACTAAACATACCAACATAACCCATAGCATTATTCCAACGTAGTCGAGCCTTCGAAATACCAAAAACAACACGAAAACAGTAGAAATCACATTAAATTCAAGCCTATGAACTTTGAAACTTCCAAATTTTGCCAACTACGCCGAAACAAACAAAAACACCTCCGATTGACTTGAAATTTGGAAGACATATCCAAAATCACATATGAACCTTCTTCAACATCCGGATTCCATTCCGATCCTGATAGCCTATTTTCCACTGCCGCCCGGAAATCGCCAAAAACTAACTTTTGCAAATTCAAGCCAAATAGTACACCGGACATCACAAAAATATTTTGAACACAATCCTAAGCCCCAAATAATGAAATGAAGCTATTCGAGAAATAAAATCCACATTCCGAGGTTGTTTACCAATAAGTCAACTCTCAGTTGACTTTCTCAACTATTATGCTTCTTTAAGAGACCAAATGCCCCAATTCTCACCATAACCACTCCAGACCCAAACCAACTTACCCAACACAACAAAAATAGGCTAGCAATATATAACAAATGCGTAAATGGGGGAAACAGTGTAAAATCTCATGGAACGACCGGCCGGGTCGTTACAGTACGCCAACTCAATAGTACTGAAAATAAATCAAGTTTGAGTAGTAAGAAACATATAAAGTAAAATCATCATTTCACAATAAGCACAGTCTTTCTCTCCACGTATCTCCTTAATCAGTTGACCTCTCCAATGCACTTTCACAAAAGGTAAACTATTAGATTTTAACTTTCAAACCTACCAGTGCATAATAGCCACCGACTCTTCTTTACTGGTCAAATTCTCATGCAGTTGCTCTGTGCTAAAGTCTAAAACATGTGACCTATCCTTGTGTTACTTCCGGAGCATGGAAACATGAAATACCGTGTGTACCCTTGATAGGATAGGAGCAAATGCAAGCCTATAAGTAACGACCCCAACACTTTCCAAGATCTCAAACGCGCCAATAAACCTCGAGCTCAACTTTCCGTTCTTCCCAAATCGCATCAGGCGCTTTATAAGCGATACTCGGAGAAGAACATTCTCATTTTCTATTTTTCCTGGACTGAGTTGTACGAAGCCGCTCCTGAATCACCTTAACCTTTTTGAAAGCAGCACGAATAATATTTGTGCTTAACAATCTAGCTCACCGAGCTCAAACCAACAAACTAGTGAATGACATCACCTCCCATATAATGCCTCGTACGAAGCCATCGAGATGCTCGACTAATAGATGTTGTAGGCGAGCTCTACTAGAGGAAATACTGGTCTCACTAACCCTAGAAATCCGTAGAGCTTTCCCGCAACATGTCCTCCAAAATTGAAATAGTACACTGGGATTGTTTGTTCGTCTGAGTATGATTCACTTAAACTAGCCTATTAAAAATGATTAAAATCCCTTCATGCGCGAATCGACCTCTGAATTGATCGAATCTATCAACAACATCAAATAATTCCATAGGAAATAACCCTAAAAAAATAAAGCTTCGACCACTATACAAATACACAAAGTCAACCAAAGAATCAACCTCGGCCCGCACCTTCAAACTCGGCAAAACTCAAAAAATTCTGAACACCTACTCCAACATAAGTTCTAATATAAAATTTCATCCAAAACAGACTCCAAATCAGGGTTTAAATATCCTTATTTAACTTTTAGAAAATATTTTCCAAAAACCTCACATTTTCTCTCTTACATTCACCAATCAAATGCAAAAATCAAAGATAGAATCATTAATAATAATAAAATCCGAGTCAAGAATATTTACCAAATCCAAATGGGTGAAAATCACCTCAACAGTCGCTTCAATCCAAGATGATCCCAATCTCAAAATATTATAAAATAACCACAAAGTCCCGAAAATGACAACTTATTAAGTCTGCCCAACACTAGCTTTCGTGAAGCGGCACGTGTTTCGAGTTCGCAAAAAATAACAGGATCATTGCCCAACACTACCACCTCATGAACATGATGCAGAACCAACCTCAACCTACGTGAATGCGACTAGGACCTCACGAACATGCCAAAGACTCAGCTCCCAGCTCCTCCATGAATAAGGAAGACAACCGCAAATGCGAAGAAGGAATAATACCCATCTCAATGTAACACTCTACGAACGCGACTTTATTGTCTCAAACACGATGAATGAACCTCCAAATCATTTCTCTCTACGATCGTGACCCTACCACCACGATCGCGATGAAGACCTCACAACAGCAAAAAGCTGCAACATTTAAAAAACAATGCTACGGGTGGTCCAAAACCCACCTGAGCCCTTACCATCGAGTCCAATCACACCAACAATTCCATGAATTCTACATGAACTATCCAAATGCTCCAAACACATATGATATGATGAAAACAACAAATTAAAGGATAAAACACAACTAGAGCTTCTCCCCAATTCAAGAACATTCAAAATCCAAACCAAACATCCGATTCAAGCCTAACCAATTTGGATTGAACCCAAATTTTTCACAAAATTTCAAAATGACTATATGACCATATTTCATGTTCTGGAAAAACAATTCGACCCTAATAGTTATAAAGTCAACTGCTGGTCAAACCTATAAACTTTCCAAATGTTAAAATTCAATGTTCACCAAAAGAGCCAAATCATCCTAGGAACCACCAAATCCATATTCAAACATACACATAAGTCAAAAATTATCATATGAACCTATTAGAACCATCAAAACACTATTCTGGGTCGTTTATACAAAATTAAACATTTGTCAACTCTTATAACTTAAGCTTCCGACCTTCGAATTATGTAACGACTCGACCGGTCGTTTTGAGATCTAGAATGTCATTCAGCGGTTTGAAGTCATGAGCAACTCCAATTCAGGTATTATGACTCATGAGCATGGTTGGAGTTGAATTTTAGGGAATTCAGAGTCAATTAGAAAGAAAATTCTCATTTTAGAAGTCTTAAGTTGGAGAAATTGACGAAGTTTACAATTTTGAGTAACCGACCTTCGAATCGGGATTTGAAGGTTCCAGCAGGTTCGTATGATGATTTCGGATTTGGGCGTATGTCCGGATCGGGCTTTGGATAAACCGAGAGCGTTTCGGCGCATATTATGGACGATAGCATTTTATAAGAATTTCATAAGTTTGGACTGTAAGGCATTTCAGTATTATCGATGTCCATTTGGGATTCCGGGTCTAGGAATAGCTTCGCATGGTGATTCTGGAGTTGGGAACGCGATCGAAAGTGATTTCAGATGTTCGTATGTCATTTTGAAATCATTTGGCTAAAGATAGGAATTTGAAGGTTCTTGAGAAATCCGGCCAAATGTGGAAATATTTATATTGGGGTCAGAATGCGATTCCGGAAGTTGGAGCAGGTCCGAAATGTCGAATGTGACTTGTGTGCAAAATTTGGGGTCAATCGGACGTAATTTTATAGGTTTTGGCAGCGAATGTAGAAGTTGAAAATTTCAAGTTCATAAAGTTTGAAGTTTAGAGAGATTCGTGATTTCGGCGTTGTTTGATGTGATTTGAGGCCTTGAGCAAGTCCGTATTATGTTTTGGAACCGATTGGTGTAATTCGACAGGGACCCGGGGGCCTCGGGTGGATTCTGGGTGGTTAACGGATCATGTTTGGAGTTTGAAGAAGTGTCGAGGTTGCTGTCATCTGGTGTGTCGGCACCTGTGAGGCTTTGGCCGCAGGTGCGAGATTTGGATGGCTTTGCTGGGAGCACAGGTGCGATGTAATTTCCGCACATGCGAAGACGCAAATGTGGACAATGGATCACAAGTGCGGATATCGGCCTGCGCAGTGTATGTTTTTATAACCGAGCACTTGGCTCATTTCATCCTATTTTCATTTGGTTTGGGCAATTGTGGGGAGCTTCAAGGAGGGATTTTCTTCAAGTATCACAAGGTGGTTATTCCAACTCATTTTAAGTTAAATTCATGGTCTAGGTACGGATTTGAGTATGGGAATTTGTGGAAAATATGGAATTTTGAAGAAAACCTAGAAAAATTGGTAATTTGAATTTTTACCACGAATTTGATCATGAAATTTAGAGTAAATAGTATATTTAAGCTAGTAAGGGTATAGGTAGGGTATATTTTCATGAAATTTAAGAACCCGGGCATGTGGGCCCGAGGGCATTTTGGTCTATTCCTTAAGCGGAGATGGGAGCTTATATAATTTTAATTGTTGCAAATATTAGAGTATATTTTCATTGGTTTGTCGTTATTTGGATAGTTTTGGGGCGTTGTGCGCCCACTGGAGTCGTCGGAAGGGCTTGGAAGCCGGGTATGGAATTTCGGAGAGAGATAAGTCTCCTTTCTTACTTTGTAAGGGGGAATTTTCCCCATAGGTGAACTAAATGAATACATGCTGTTATTTGCGGGGGCTACGTACGCACGAGGTGATGGGAGTCCGTGCGTAGCTATTATTATGCCATGTTCGGGTAGTCTAGGACCCACTAGCATGCCTTACTTGTTGTACTTGTGATCTGGCCAGTAATATTAGACCGCTAATATGATCGAAATAGTAATTTGATATCTAATAACACTAGAGTTCATTTTCTTAATCATCTAGAAAGAGAATTTATTATTCCTTGCGAAATTGTGTTCCGGGCAGATTTGTAATATTTGAAAACCTTGTCAAACATGGAAAATGAATTACCAGAAATGATATATACTAAGAAGGTTAGAGGGTACCTTTCTTAATCATTTAGAAAGAGAATTGATTCCTCCATGGATAATGGTATTCCTGATAAGGTTATATTATTGAATATTATTAAACTTGGCAAATGAGTTTCAAAACAAAGATTTAAATGCTATTTTTCATATTCCTTTAAGAAGAATTTTACCACTTTCCTGAGTCACATGTATGATTCGCGAGCAGGATAACCCTGTATTTATGTATAACCGCGTCGCATGATCGATTCGCGAGCAGGGAAAATACATGCATCTATGGTTCGAGCCGTTCGACCCTCGGCAGTGCACAATTTATTATTGTTGGTCAGCGTCGTCGACCCTTGGCATTTTCCTTACGCATGATAATTGCTGTGTATTTCCTGTGATTTATGCATGTTTATCGGCCTAAGGAATATTTTAATGGCCAGTTAAGAAGAAGAAGAATTGATGTGTAAAATCTGAAATAAGTCTGATGTTTCTTATCCCTAATTATTATTTAAAATTTTCAACTGAAATGACGAAGATTTAAAGTGTTAAACATGGAAGAGTTGATATTATTTATTCCTGGTTTAAATAAATTGGCTATGATATTCATGCTTAGTGTCTACTTGATTATTGTAAATTGACTTCAAGCGAGTGTCTAATTCGACCTCTCGTCACTACCTCTCTGAGGTTAGGCAGGATACTTACTGAGTACACGCTGTTTTCGTACTCCTTCTACACTTGTTGTACATTTTTATTGCACAGGTACCCTCATAGAAATATGGCTGACATGGAGACCCAGACGAGCTGCATCACTCGGAGACGACCGGCAATCGGCAGAGTCTTCCTCTATGTATTGAATTTTTATTTTCATTCCTTGCCCAATTTGTATTTTGGACAAGCTTTGTAGAATTTGTAAAATTCTTAGCAATTGCTCATGTACTTGTCACTGGGTTCTGTGATGTGTTTGGGATGTATTTTATATAAATGGAATATTAAACTGTCATATTTACTTAGCAGATTAATTCAGTTATCATGTAACAAAGTGAAAGGTAATGGTTTCAAAAATGCTAAAACAGGAAAGTTAACTTAACTATTTAATGATTGGCTTGCCTAACAATGGTGTCCGGCGCCATCACGACCTTATGGATTTTGGGTCGTGACAACTTGGTATCAGAGCTCTAGGTTCCCTTAGGTTTCACGAGTCATGGGCAAGTCTAGTAGAGTCTTGTGGATTTGTACGGAGATGTCTGTACTTATCTTCGAGAGGCTACATGGCTGTTAGGAGTACTTCTCTTCTTGATTCCTCATCGTGCGATTTGATTCCTCTGAGGCTTATGCCTACATTTATTTCTACTCAATCTTATACGTCACAAAGCGCTTTTTATGAATCGGGAATTTTAGGAATTGGAATGGTGCTATGGATATAATGCGAGATGTTTTCCATGTGTAATTGGTTGGGGCTGTTGTTGTGGCCCTAGAGAAGGATAATTTGTTGTTTCAGCTCAGTAGCGATTGTTAAGGATATGCTCAGGTAGTGATGATGCTTACGATTGGTTATCGTGTGAGGTCGATATGATGATACAATGCTTGCCCATATATTGGGGGTGAAAAATGGCTTGAAGGGAGGTCTTCTTAGGGCGTCATTTCGAGATTTCAGCATTTTAGTTCCGGCAGAGGAAAGGCATTTGGACTATAAATGGTCAGGTTTTGGATTGACAAAGTAGTAAGACTTGGTGTTATCAAGCGAGGTGGAGTTTTCATTTGTGATATGGTATCGCTGTTTTGATCGAATAGAATGTGTTAAGTCTGCCGCTGTTATAGTTCTTTCGGTTGCATTGGGTCAGAGTGGTGTGAAATAGTATCGAAGAAGCGGTTGTCAGAGATCGTGGTGTGTGGTGGTTCAGAACCAAATGGTTATTTGTAATGAAGGCAGCTAGAGAAAGATAATTTTTGGAGAGTTTGAAGCCGTGGTGATCTGCTGGATCAAGAACTACAGAGAATGATATTGAATTGAGGCAAAAATTGGGTAGCATACGATGAAGGAAGACATGTGAGAAGTGTCAGGCGGCGGCTAAATTTTTAAATGGCCAGGTGTAAGGAACGGAAATCAGGTAGTTGTTTAAAGGAATGAGTTTAACAAGGGGAGAGTGGGAGCATAGCATAGGAGTTCAGTGGTAAGATAGCTGCCTACCTTGAGCGAAAGTTTGAGAGTTTTAGTGGATGGTGATTGGGTCCTCAAGCTTAAGTTGAAATGTGGGCTATTTTGGCGGAAGATTGGATACAATAGGGAGGAGTTGTTAGGAATGGAGAAGGACGCAATGTGGCGGTGAATTTGAAGATGTTGTAGCGCATTTAGTAGATATCCATTAGGAGCACACGGACTGGTAAAGTTGGTTAATGAGAGCAGTCCTAGGATGGGGTATTGATGTTGCAGACAACGTGCATTTCAACGTCGTTGGAAGGTGTCAGTTGGTGATTTCCACAGGTGGCTTATCTCATGTGAGTAGGTTAGCGGTTGTGTGGTTGGCAAGTTTCTGTGTGGGATTCTAGTGGCTATTCGGTAGGAGGCAGAATGTGTGAATGAGCTAAGGAATTTGAGTATTTAGGGAGTGCTAACAAGATAATTTGGAAGGATTGGACGGATTGGTTGAGCAAGATCATGTTAATAAAAGAGAAAAGATCTCAGCAGGGTCTAGAGTGGTGCAAGGAGTAGCTTCGGGCTAAGTGAGGGAGTCCCACCACCTGCAGTTGGGTTGTAGTATTGTGTTATCACGGGTTTGCGGATTGTCGGTGTATTGGCAAGTTATTGCACCTAAGGGGAAAGGAGTAAAATGGTGATTGAGAGTGGGATTTGACGAATGTGTGCAAAGGTTGGCTTTAATGGACCAGGGTTAGGCTTTGGAAAATTCATAATTTATGCTTAAGGCATAGGCGAGTTGTTACGATAGTGGCTCAGTCACGTGCTTTATTGAAAAGGGTGTTCGTGTGCTAGAAGAGCCTTGGAGTTGATTGTATTCGGGGCCAGTCAGAGTGGGTGACTCTCAGCAGCGGTCCTAGTAAATTTGAAGGTTAAGAACGCGTTGTTTAAGGGTTTCAGGCAGCAATATGATTACGAATTGAGCTTATGCAGCATAATTCCTGAGAAAGCGAAAATAATATGAGTGTTCTATGTTATTTTCAGCATGCAGGATAGTATTGGGGGAGTGAGAGAAATAAACTCCGGATTTGTAGAAAGATTATCAAGAGGGTATGAGACGGTTTGTGGGATCGAGGCAGCATGGTCTCGTGAATCAAGGCCACTCGGGATGAGTGAGGATTGAGTTGTTATGATTTGAATGTGGTTACCATTATTTCTGAGGCAATTAAGCATAATTAGAGAGAAGACTGATTGGTTAGCCATGGTTGAAATGGCATATGTGCGACAGTGATCATTTACGTCAGTGTGATTGAGTTATGCGTGTAGTTTGCATAGTGTGTGCGAAGTCTGACAGCCGCCGTAACAGATTTGCTTTGGGAGCATTTGAGTGCTATGGCCTGTTAGGTGTTGGCGGATCCCAGAAGGTTTATGGTGGTTTAGACCACTACATAAGGATTTGCATGTTGGGTGATTATGAGAATACACTTGAGTGTTGTTATTGTTCTCTTGAATTGAGGTAAGTAGGAGGTTTCTATATGATGAGGTGTTTCGCCTATTAGTGGTTTAGGAGTTATGATGGAATTCGTGCGCAATCTCATATTGGCATATTAGGTGCAGTAAAAAATGTGTAACTGGGAGTAAGAATCGAGATTGCGATTCGGTGTTAACAAGAATGTCATGAGCTCGGATGAGCAAGAAAAATTGATTTGGAAGTTCAGAGTAAGCTAGTGTTATCTTCAGTTCTACCTGAGATCGATATTCGGTGAAAGAGGCTTTGTACCCTGGTCATGGGTTCTTGATGTGTTTTGCAGTATTAGTTTGGTCGGTGGTATGGATGTGCAGACTTGTTACCTCGTGGAAGGTCGTGGGAGTGTGACCATGGGAAGATGGTATAAGTGTGACAGGTAGTCACCTGATTAATTGAAGATTAAGACCAAGTATACGGAAGTGCAATACTACTTGTTTGAGAATTTATGCCTGAAGGGCGTTGGGTTCATTCGGGTGTGGATTGTGGGGTGTTTGTCTCGCTATGATGGTTGTTCTTGCATGTTATGAGAGGAAGTGGGTTAATATGGACCCAGGTAAAAGCTATTAGCATAGTTCGGTGCAAGCAGAATCAGCTTGAAGTGTGTGAATGGGTTTAAACAGGATTATGGGCTTCCTGTGAGGCAGATGTGTTCCTTTCAGTATACCGTTCCTCAAGGAGGGGTGCTAGAATATCGTATGTTGTTCCATCTTCGTTCATTTCATGTAAGGTTATTATTGTGTCGTGTGAGTTGTGAAACGGATTGAGAAATTCCTATGTGTTAAGATTCAGCGTAGTGACGACGTTATGTGAGCATGAGGGCTCTTGAGATTTCAGAGTATATATATATCGCACCTCAGTTGTGCTTAATTTTTGTAGCATATGGATCTATCAGTCTCCCCAGGATGGTATTATGCACTTAGCGTGCTTATGACCAGTATTCATTAATTTGTAATAGTGAGCAATTCAGCTCTGTGTATATCTCCTTATGTGAATTTTATGATGGGGTCGGGTGGCACGCCACCACGGGTATGTTATTTTGATAGGGTTGCACACCGCAACAGTGTGATGATGAGTAAGGTTCCTATATTTATGTTTCTTGTGTTTTACTTCCTATTTTCTTAGGAAAGTTTATATTAGTTGTGTGAGTTGAGTAGTCCCTTCCTGAGTCATTTCTTATGTATCATGCTTGAGTTGTGGCCTATTGGGGCGATGTGGTATCATGTGAGACTATTGGTCATGTTTGGGGTGATTTGTTGTTTTAGCAGTTCATACTAGGTGAGACGAGATTATAGGACTAGGGATCAGTGCGATTAGATTTTGTGACGTATATTAAAGGACAAATACCATTATTCGGTTCATAATGAGGTGATGATTCTAGTCAAGAGGAGATATTCAATGATTTGTTAACTCGGCAGTTGGTTATGAATTTCTACACATCTCCTCCTTTGTGGTGGTATCGTCAGCATTATAGAAGGATGTATGTATATATATTGTAAGGTGCATTGGGGGCATCATATTCGTAGAATTTTGGCTGTTAAGGTTCAGGGAATGTCATGGTGGCTAGAGGATGAATTATGCGGTGCATGGTGCTGATTCAACAAAGGTACACAATTGTGTTATG
This sequence comes from Nicotiana knightiana, assembly GCA_005239525.1. Classification (NCBI taxonomy): domain Eukaryota; kingdom Viridiplantae; phylum Streptophyta; class Magnoliopsida; order Solanales; family Solanaceae; genus Nicotiana; species Nicotiana knightiana. The sequence goes on from ML419312.1 coordinate 68,656, forward strand.
GTGTCTCGTGTGGTAGTTGATATGGTGTTCATATATCAAAAACAGGCCTGGAAGACAATTTCAAGTGTTGGAACTGGATTCTGAACTTATTATATGGATAAAAGAAGAAATCATCAGATTTGATCAAGCTAATGTACTCAACTGGGTTGTGGTAGCATGGGCAGGTGCGCGAGGTGTTAAATAGTGATTTCAGATAACTCCAGAGCAGTTCTTGGCACGTTCGAGGACAAACGTCTATTTAAGTGGGGGAGAATGTAAATACCCGACCGGTCATTTTGAGCTATAGCGTGTCATTTAGCGGTTTGAAGTCATTAGCAGCTCAAATTCAGGACTTATGAATCGTGGGCATGGTCGGAGTTGAATTTCAGGAAGTTCAGAGTCAATTGGATAGAAAATTATCATTTTAGAAGCCTTAAGTTGGAGAAATTGATTAAGACTGGAATTTTGTGTAAACGACCTCCGAATCGGGATTTGAATGTTCCAGCAGGTTCGTATGATGATTTCGGATTTTGGCGTATGTCCGGATCAGGCTTTGGATAACCCGCGAGCGCTTCGGCCTCATATTATGGAATATATCATTTTAGAAGAATTTCATAAATTTGGGATGTAAGGCATTTGAGTGTTATATATTTACGTTTAGGATTCCGAGTCTGGGAAGAGCTTCGTATGGTGATTCTAGGGTTGGGAGCGCAATCGGAAGTGAATTCGGATGTCCGTATGTCATTTGAAGTAATTTGGCTAAAGATAGGAATTTGAAGGTTTTTGAGAAATCCGACGGGAAGTGGAAATTTTGATATCAGGGTCGGAATGCGATTTCGGAAAATGGAGTAGGTCCGTAATGTCAAATGTGACTTGTGTGCAAAATTTGGGGTCAATAGGACGTGATTTGATAGGTTTCGGCATCGGATGTAGAAGTTGGAAATTTCAAGTTCATAAAGATTGAGTTTAAGTGCGATTCGTGATTTCGGCGTTGTTTTATGTGATTTGAGGCCTCAAGCAAGTCCGCATTATGTTTTGGAACAGGTTGGTGTAATTGCACGAAGTCCCGGGGAGCTTGGGTGGATTCCGGGTGGATAACTGATCAAGTTTGGAGTTTGAAGAAGTGTTGAGGTTGCTGTCATTTGGTGTGACAGCACCTGGGAGGCTTTGGCGCCGCAGGTGTGAGATTTTGATAGTTTGGCTGGGAGCGCAGGTGCGATGTAATTTCTGCACCTGCGAAGGCGCAGATGCGGACAATGGGGCACATGTTCGAGTTTTGGCTGGAGCTGAGGAAGCCGCAGGTGCCGGAGTTTGCGCGCACCTGCGGTATCGCGGGTGCGAGATGTGGATTGCAGGTGCGGATATCGGCCTGGGCAATGTATGTTTTGTAACCGAGCACTTGGCTTATTTTCTCCTGTTTTCATTTGGTTTGGGCGATTGTGCGGAGCTTCAAGGAGGAATTTTTATCAAGGATCACAATGTAAGTTATTCCAACTCATTTTAAGTTAAATGCATGGTCTACGTACGGATTTGAGTATGGGAATTTGTGGAAAATATGGAATATTGAAGAAAACCTAGAAAAATTGGTAATTTGGATTTTTACAACAAATTTGAGCATGGAATTTAGAGTAAATTGAATATTTGAGCTAGTAAGGCTGTGGGTAGGGTATATTTTTGAGAAATTTCAGAATCTGGGCACGTGGGCCCGAGGGAATTTTGGTCAGTTCCTTAAGCGGGGATGGGAGCTTATATAATTTTAATTGTTTCAAATATTAGACTATATTTTCATTGGTTTGTCGTTATTTGGATAGTTTTGGGGCGCTGTGCGTCCATTGGAGTAGTCGGATGGGCTTGGAAGCTGGTTCTGGAATTTCGGAGCGAGGTAAGTCTCCTTTCTAACTTTGTGAGGGGGAATTGTCCCCATAGGTGAACTAAATGAATACATGCTATTATTATGCCATGTCCGGGTAGTCTAGGACCCACTAGCATGCCTTACTTGTTGTACTTGTGATTTTGCCACTAATATTAGACTGCTAATATGATCTAAATAGTAATTGGATAGCTAATAAGTCTAGAGTTCATTTTCTTAATCATCTAGAAAGAGAATTTATTCTTCCTTGCGAAATTGTGTTCCGGCTAGATTTGTAAGATTTGAAAACCTCATCAAACGTGGCAAATGAATTCCCAGAAATGATTACATACTAAGAAGGTTTGAGGGTACCTTTCTTAACCATTTAGAAAGAGAACTGATTCCTCCGTTAATAATGGTATTCCTGATAAGGTTATATTATTGAATATTATTAAACTTGGCAAATGAGTTTCAAAACAAAGATTTAAATGCTATTTTTTATTTTCCTTTAAGAAGAATTTTACCACTTTCCTAAGTAACTACTCTCGTGATAAAAATATGGACTTATTGTGTGAATATGTGTATCTATGGGTGCTTGAGTCACATGTATGATTCACACGCAGGATAACCCTGTATTTATGTATAACCGTGTCGCATGATCGATTCGCGAGCGGGGAAGATAGATGCATATATGGTTCGAGCCGTTCGACCCTCGGCAGTGCACACTTTATTATTGTTGGTCCGCACCGTCGACCCTCGGCATTTTTCTTGCGCATGATAATTGCTGCATATTTCCTATGATTTATACTTGTTTATCGGCCTAAGGAAGTTTTTAAGGCCGTTAAGAAGAAGAAGAATTGATGTGTAAAATGTGAAATAAGTCTGATGTTTCTTATCCCTGATTATTATTTAGATTGTCAACTGAAATGACGAAGATTTAAAGTGTTAAATGTGGAAGAAGTTGATATTATTTATTCATGGTTTAAATAAATTGTCTATGACATTTATGCTTAGTGTCTCACTTGATTATACTAAATTGACTTCTATCGAGTGTCTAATTCGACCTCTCGTCACTACCTCTCTGAGTTTAGGCAATATGGATGACTTGGAGACTCAGATGAGCTGCATTACTCGGAGACGACCCGCCATCGGCACAGTCTTCCCCTATGTATTATATTTTCATTTTCATTCCTTGTCCAATTTGTATTTAGGACAAGCTTTGTAGAATTTGTAAAATTCTTAGCAATTGCTCATGTACTTGTGTCACCGGGTTTTGCGATGTGTTTGGGATGTATTTTATATAAATCGAATATCAAACTGTCGTATTTACTTAGCGGATTTTATTCACTTATCATGTAATAAAGTGAAAGGTAATGGTTTCAAAAATGCTAAAACAGGAAATTTAACTTAACTATTTAATGATTGGCTTGCCTGACAATGGTGTCCGGCGCCATCACGACCTTATGGATTTTGGGTCGTGACATAAGTGTTCCAAATCACTTTGAAACCTTCTCGAAAAAAAAAAAGAACCATCCCTGCAGGTCACGTAACAACAAACAAATATACATGGAGTATCTAATGGAGAAAAGGGGCTGAAACACGTATAACAATTGGCATGGTCGTTATATTCTCCCCCTGTTAAACAAATGTTCGTCCTCGAACGAGTTTAGAGTCATTCTCGAAATGCTGAAAAGGTGAGGATATCAGTTTCGTATGTCATGCACGGTCACCCAAGTCGCCTACTCGATCGGTTGATCCCTCCACTGAATCTTCACTGATGCAATATCTTTTGACCTCTGCTTATGAACATGACTATCCAAAATGACCACTGACTCCTTATTATAAGTCAAATCCTTGTCCAGATTTACCGAGCATAAATCCAACACATGTGACGAATTTTCATAATACTTCTGAAGCATGGAAACATGAAACACTACATGAACTCTCGAAAGACTAGGTAGACAAAGCAATTCTATATGCCACCTCAACCACTCTCTCCAAGACCTCGAATGGACCAATAAACCCCGCGCAACTTCCCCTTCTTCTGAAACCTCATCACACCATTCATAGGCGAAACTCTTAGTAGAACCTTCTAACCCTCCATTAACACTACATCCCGAGCCTTCATATCAATATTACTCTTATGCCTGTATTCCACGGTATGAACCCTCTCATGAGTTAACTTCACTTTGTCAAAAACATCACGAACCAAGTTTATGCCAATTACCTACCATCCTCATGCACAAACTAGCCAATCGGAGAATGATATTGCCTCCCATATAAATCCCCCTAAAGAGCCACCTCGATACAAGACTGGTAGTTGTTGTTGTAGGCGAACTCTACTAACAACACAAGTTCATCTTACTAGCCTCTGAAAGCTATAACACATGCTGTCAATATATCCTTCGAGATATAAATGGCCCGCTCATATTGCACTTTGGTTTGAGGATGAAATGTTGTATTGAACTCAACCTACCTAACTCATGCTCCATAGCCCTCCAGAAATACAAGGTAAATTGAGTGTCGTGATCCTAGATGATAGAAATAGGTACACCATGCAATCGGTCAATCTCCTGGATATATATCCTAGCAAACTTCTTTAAAGTGTAGGATGCCATGACTGGAAGGAAACGCCTAGACTTGGTCAGGCTTTCCACAATGACCCAAACAACATCAAATCTCCTTATTGTCCGCGGAAAACCTACCATAAAACCTAGAGTAATGTGCTCCCACTCTCACTCCTATATATCAATCTTTTAAAGCAACCCTTCCAGCCTCTGATGCTCGTACTTGACCTGCTAATAATTCAAACACCATGCAACATGCTTAACAAATTGTTTCTTCATCCATCTCCACCAATAATGCTGATTCAAATAACGATATAATTCATAGCACATGGGTGAATGGAATACCATTAACTATGAGCCTCTTCAAGAATCAACTCACTCAAGTCATCTATATTAGGAACACTGGTCCAATCATGTAGCCTCAATACCCCATCATCACTAATAATCACCTCCTTAGCATCATCGTGCTATGTCGTGTCCTTAATAATAAGCAAGTCGGGACCATCATACTGACAATCATTAATGCGCTCAAACAAGGAAGACTGGGATACAATACAATTAAGGACCCTGACTGGCTATGAAATATCCAACCTCACAAACCTATTGTCCAATTGCGTAAAATCAATGGCCAAAGGCCTATCCATAGCTGGAATGAACGCTAAGCTCCCCATACTCCTCGCCATCCAACTCAAGGTGTCTGCAACAACATTAGCCTTTGTCGAATGATAGAGAATAGTGATATTATAATCCCTCAACAACTTAAACTATCTTTGCAACCTTAAATTAAATTAATTCAGTTTAAACAGATGCTAGAGACTCCGATGATCTGTATAAACCACACAAGACACACCATAAAGATAATGCCTCCAAATCTTGAGTGCGTGCACAATATCTGCCAACTCCAAATCATGGAACGAATAGTTCTTCTCATTGGACTTCAATTGACGTGAAGCATATGCAATCACCCTACTGTTCTACATCAACACACACCAAGACCAATCTGTTATGCATCATAATCAACTATATATGATCCCGACCCCAAAGGCAAAACTAAAACCGGAGTTATAGTCAAGGCAGTCTTGAGCTTCTGAAATCTCTACGCACACTCGTTGACCACCTAAATGGAGCATCATTTTGGGTCAACATAGTCAATGGGGCTGTTGTAGATGAAAAACCCTCCACAAACTGACAGTAATATCCATCCAATAATAGGAAACTCTGGTTCTCACTAGCGGTAGAATGTTTGGTCCAACTCTAAACTGCTTCAATCTTGTTCAGATCAACCTTAATTCCCCCACTAAACCCCACGTGGCCAAAGAATGACACTGAATCAACACGGAATTCACATTTAGAGAACTTAGCATATAACTTCTTCTTCCTCAATAGCTGTTAAACAACCCTCAAGTGCTGCTTGTGCTCTGCCCTACTATGGGAATACACCACTATATCACCAATGAATACAATAATGAAAGAATCCAAATAAGCTGAAACACAATGTTTATCAAGTGCATGAAAGTTTTTGTGGAATTAGTCATGCCAAAAAACATCACCAAGAACTTGTAATGCCCATAATTAGTCCTAAAATTCGTCTTAGGATTGTCCGAAGACCTTAGCTGTGATACCCTAACCTCAAATTAATATGTGAGAACACCCTAGCACCCTAGGGCTAATCAAATAAATCATCAACGCGGGGCAGTGGATATTTTTTCTTGATGGTAACCTTGTTCAATAGCCTATAGTCAATGCACATCCTTACAGAACCATATTTCTCCTTCACAAATAGTACCACCGCACCCCAAGGTGAAACATTCTTCATGATGAAACCCTTATCGAACAATTAGTGAAATTGCTCCTATAATTCCTTCTACTCTACTGGTGCCATGTGATATGGTGGGACAGAGACCAGCTGAGTTCCCAACACAATGTCAATACCGGAATCAATATCCCTATCAGATGGAATGCCCGACAGGTCTGTAAAAACATATTTTGAAACACCTCACTAATGGAACCGACTCAACATTAGGAGTATCAACAATAACATCCCTCACAAAGGGAATGTATGCCAAATAGCCCTTCTCAACCATTCATTAATCCTTCAAAAATGAAATCACTCTACCAGGAGCGTGATCGAGTGAGCCCCTCAACCCTAGCCTCGGAAACCCCGACATAGCAAACGTCACGGTCTTAGCGTGACAATCAGGAATAACATGATACGGGATTACAAATCTTTGAGCAAGATAACCTCAAAATCAACCATGTTGAGCAACAAAATATCAAACCTAGTCTCATACCCACAATAATAACCACACAAGATTTTTAGACACGATCAACCATAACAAAATTACCAACAAGGTTGTCATATGTACATGAATGTCAAGAGAACCACGAGGCATATTTAGATAATCAGAAGCATAGGATGACACATAAAATTAAATGGAACCATGGTCAAATAATAGTGAAGCATCCTTGTGTCACAAAAATACAATACATGTGATCACTGCATCGTAAGAAACTACCTCTGGTCTAGGTGGAAATGCATAGAAACTGGCCCATCCACCACCTGACTGATCTCCCCCTCTAGGAGACCTCAAATAGACTAAGCCCTACCTATAAATGGGTGTGCAGCTGGTGTAGCTACTAGCACTGGAAACATAGATTGTGTTACCAAGTGTAGTATACGACTCGGATGTCTTGGGCAATCCCTCTTGAGATGACTAAAGTCCCCGCACTCGAAACAAAACCTCATTTAACAAAGTTTCTAACCATGTGACTGACCTTGATAACGTGAATATCTACCTACGACACTCTGGTCAGAGGGAGTACTTTCCGGCAGTGCGCCGAATGATTACAAGCCTAGGCGAGCACTTTATGAACCATTTCTAACTAACGAACCATGAGGAATATAATGAGCTACTTCAGCGGGCCTAAAAAGATGGCATCTACTGTGGTGTGAATGGATCCTGACTAGGCACCACCCAAACCACATGGCCTCTTGGCCTCCCTCTCCTCTCTCTCAAGCCTGTGAACATGCTCCAAGCACTTGACATTCTCAACCACCTAGAGAAAACTAGCATCAGTCTCGGCCTATCGGGAAATACCATAGTTGAGGCAATCAACCAACTTCCTTACTCCCTCTCTCTAATTAGGGACCAACAATACTGCATGAAGTGCCAACTCTCTGAACCTCATCACATATTGAGTCACAATCAAGCCCTCTAGCGTAGATGCTTAAACTCCCTATGCAACTCCTCTTAACGAGTATATCGAATAAGCTTCCCTACAAAGAGAATAGAGAACTGATGCCATGTAAGTGGTATAGCCCAGATAGCTGGCCCGACTCATAGATCTACCACCACCTGCAGGATGGCCTGTTAGTTGAGAAGTAATGAAGTCAACCATAGTGCGTAGAATCCACAGACGCTAATCAAGATAACCATGTCCATCCTCAGCAGGCTCCCCACCGAAATGAGCAGGATGAAATGTCTGAAATCTCTAGCCTCTTCAACCCCTCAGCCGTCAATAATGGTCCAATGTCGCCCTGAGCCACATTTGCTGCACGGGCAGAAACCCTGGTGTCTGATAACCCCGAGCTAGCTGCTCTGGTGTATGGACAACGAGAGTATGGGCTCTTCTCCCTTCCCGTGGTATAGCTGGTGCAATTGGGATCATACCTTCCTCAACCAAATGCATATAAACGCTCATAATATGGGCCAAAGTCTACTGAGCAAGGCATTGCAATGGGTACCGCCTCAGCTAGTCCTACCGGCTCAAAAATATTTGGGACCTACTCCTCTACTGGAGTAGTTTGTGGCCCTAAGCCGCTTCTCTAGATGAGTCTCTAGTGTTAGTGTGAACCCTTCCTCGGCCTCTACCTCGACCCTGTCTCTTCACGGCCCTGAATAGAGGCATTGGTGCCTTCTCAACAGATCCAGTAGTTTTTGTCCTCACCATCTGTGAGATATAGAAAAGCAAAGATTTATACTTTAGCAAAATCAAATTCTAAAGACCCGTAAATTTCAAGTCTAAAAACAATGTCAGAATGGGTCCCAATGTGGTTATAACTATAGAAAATTCATAAAACAGACCCTTGTGGAGTAAAAAGTACTCGGGACTTAAAAGATAAAATTTTCCAGAGTTGCGCAGATCTGCGGTCCACTATGCGATCGCATATCAGGTATGCGGACCGCATAGTGGTCGCACACCTGGACAGCCTGCTGTCTAATTTGAGGACAACTATGCAGCCCAAGATACGATCCCATTTTGGGAATACAGACCGCATAGCTGTCGCATCCTTGCACCTCCATTTTTGCAAAGGAGGTTATGTGACGCACTATGCGATCGCATAGCAGGTATGCAGACCGCATAGTGGTCGCATACCTGGGCACTCCAGTTCCCATTTTGGCCCATTTGAGGGCCATTTATGCGGCAGGAATGTAGACCTCATAGCAGGAATGTGATCGCATTCCTGACCGCATTTCCTGCTTCGGGGCTCCTAATTTCTAATTTTTATACCCGACCCCAGCTTAATAAAACACTTACCCCCTTTCATTTTAACGGGTATCTGAACAAAATACGGGGAAGGGAGAGTGATTTTAGTGAGAGAAAGTCTTCTTCTTCATCAAATTGGTCCATCATCTCTACTCAGGCCCGGAAATTATCGAGTAATCTTCATCTTCTTCACCATAAGAGGTGAGTCCCCACCCCATATCCATTCAACTCTCAGGTTTTGGTTAAAAATGGAACACACATGAATTGGTTCTTCAAAATAAAAGCTAAGACTTGCATGCATGTTCATGATTTGTCCTAATCTAGCAGAGGGGTGTAAGTTAGAGTAACCTTCCACTAAAAAGGGGATTAATTAATAAAAGGGGTCACATAGTGTTTGATAATATGCCCAAATGAGTTCATGATTTCTAATTCTAAGTCTAAACATGGCATCTTGTAAATTAGATTGGAGGGGATAGAAGGTCCGGTGGGTTGAGAATAGATATTAAGGGGGGATTTCGACTCGAGGTATGTATGGCTAACTTTAATCTTCGCAGAGTCACCTTGTTGGTGTTCGAGCATTCGGTATGAGTTTCTGGCTTATGCATATGTGAATCGATTGTTCTAATGTGTTCAAGCGTAAGACTTTGTTCTCTAATTGTCCTAGTTGATTTTCATGCCACCATGCTATGTGAGATTGTAAAATGGTGATTCGTTGTTGCTTATTATATCATGTGCAAAGCTTGTTAAATGTTGAATACATCGGTATGAAAGCATGTGCTGCAAAACGAAAGAAATGATAACGAATCCAATTGTTGAATGTATGTAAGTGCTAAATGATGTGTAGTAAATAACGGAAAGGAAACGTGGATAAAATAATTGAGCTATATGTTGATGGCATACCGTATATGATTCACTAATCGTTAAGGATTTATTTGGCCTTGATTTCATGTGGTTACTTGGTTGTTACGAATGAATATCCTTGATGATGAGAATCTTTGTGATGGAATTGTTGGTTGATGTTGTTATTAATTACATTGTTGAACATATCAAAGTGCTAAAGGCTGTGTAGAAAAAGATGAAAATAAATATGGACCGATTTTATTGAGTTAAATTATTGTGGCAACACCATATATGAATTACTTATTGGTAAGGATCATTGTGCCTTGATTTCACATAGTTATTGGTTCATATGAAGTTATGTTCTTCATTATGAAGATCCTTGTGATTTAATTATTGGTGGTTGTTGTTGTGAAATGTGATTGTACGGTGGGATCAGGTTGCACGCTGCAACACGAAGTAATAAGGGTGGAGAGGCAATAAGGGTGAGATGTGACTGTACGGTGGGATTGAGTTGCGTGCCGCAATAGATGAAAAAATGAAATGAGTAACTGTGAAACCTTCATTTGTGATTCTCTATATTTCTGTGTGGTATTTGGTTTGTTTCCCTGACTATCCTCTATTTGTGTACTGTTTGATTCTACTTAGAATGAAGCTTGTTCATACATACTAGTACTATTCAATGGTACTAACGTCCCTTTTGCCAGGGGCACTACATCTTTTACATGGATGTAGGTGGTTCTATAGAAGGTAGTTTCGACCGTCAATAATGGTTCCTCCTCTTCATCCTTTCAGTAGTTCTGGTGATCCCTATTTCCTCTCGGGGCGGTGTGTAGTCTATATCATCTTCTTTTGTATATGTTGTGTCTTTCAAGGTATAGCCGGACCTTGTCACCGGCAAATATATGTAAACTCCTAGTATTCTCAGAGGCTCCGTAGACAGTATGTGGGTTGTATATATATATTTTAGGCAGTAGTTGTATTTACTCGTAATCCTAGACTGAATCGGAAATGCTGCATGTAGCTTGTATATTTTGGGATTATCAAATGCTAAAATGTTAAAAGGAGAAATGAACTTAAGTTTTAAATCCATGCTTTGATTTAATTTGCTATTTCATCTTGAATATTTTATGTCATAAACATGGGGTAACGCGTTGGGCAGGAAAGGCAATCCAGGTCTGCTTGACCGGGATCATCCAGTTAGGCTCCAGTCTCGTCCCTCGATTTTGGAGCATGACAAACTTGGTATCGGAGACTAAGGTTTTAAAGTATCCTAGGATGTCTCAGAGCCGTCTCTAGTAGAGCCCTTCTTATCGGTGTGTTGTCGACCACATCTATAATTAAGGGGCTACATTGACATTTAGGAATTTCACCCTTCTTTGATATTCCAATCGTGCGATAGAGCTCAATTTAGGAGTTAGTTTTCTCTCCAAGCCTTACGCTCAAAATGAGTAATCATGATACCATCATCCGTGAGTTTGAAGCCATGAGGAGGGAATGATCCCACCATTGAGTCTGAAGGGATTGCCCAAGGGCTTGTTAGGAGAATGTATTGAGTTGTGGAGGGGTTGATAGACCCTATCACTAAGAGGGGAGTGCCCTTGTCCTTATTAATGTCACTGCACCACCAAAACCTATAGTATATATGTATGGTACCAATGTACCTTAGGGATGTGGAGTCGAGGGGCATCGATTCAGCTATTTCCCTATCAACCTAAAGTCACCAAGTAGGTCACTACTTAGCACAACCAACATATTCTTTTTGTATATATATATATCCATATTGAAGAATTTTCATAGGCATGGTCTTGATAAATGTTGTCATAAAACATTGCATGCACCTACTCTTTGAACGAGATCCAATATTTCGTGAATCCACCCCACCGTAAATTTTCTTATATGCAATCTCTTAGGGCATCAAGCTCTATAATCATGTCCTTGAGTTGAGTTTTAGTAATAGAATTACCATTTCCAACACGCCTTTCTAAGCTCTGACAAGGGACTATACCCGGAAAAAAATTACCTGAATGAATGGATGGACAATTCTAATATTTTTGCACAAAATAAAAGGATATTTTCTCTCAACAATTTATTCTTCTCTATTTGAAACCCTAGGACATTTCTCTTCATGTTTTTGCATCATCTGAATGTTGACGTAGTGTCATAGTGAAGACCTTTCCTTATGTCATCATCATCTCTAGTATGGTAGTGCCCTCGCTCTATCTTTGTTGAGGCCTTGATTTTGGCCTAGTGGTCGAAATCGGCAAGATTTTTTATTTTTTCGGGAGAATCTCCCTCTTCTCCGACAGGTTATTTTATGAATTTGGTCTACTCAATTACTTTTAAACATTATTAAATCTCCATCGAAGCTGGGGTCCGTTGAGCCTCCATGTAGCTGGATCATATGGCTCATTCTTGTTGCCCATCTTATTCTTGAAGGTTGTTCTTCTTATGGTTGTAAGACGAGAATTTTTGCTCCTCCTTTGGTTTGCATAATACTTATTTGAGTGTCGCTATATTTTGATTGCTCTATGTTTCTACGAATCCAACTGATTTTGAATGTTTGTAGTGGATCCCTTAGACGTGAAACTATTAGGTTTACTCCTAAAACCTCAAGTTCCCTTTTTGTTAATTCATCTGACATACGCAGCTTTCCCCTAGTTGATGACCCATTTCTCAGTTCCAATTTCAAGGGCTGAGAAAGAGCATAATTGTGTCCCTGGTATCTAGAAATACAATCTCTTTTATCAATAGTAATCCACTCAAATTCTTTACCAATTTCGTTGAATATAGGAGATGGGATAGATGTAAAAAATACCTTTATTTTCTGGTTAACTAGTTTTGAGTCCTCTGATATTACTAGGGTTTTCAGTATTCTGACATAACTAAAGAAAGATATAGAATTATAGGTGGAAAGACAAGTCAATCCATCCTCTTACTTTAACTACGGACCTGCTTCACTCACTATCGGTTATATTATTCCTTCTCAATCCTATCCCCTTAGAAGCACTATCCTTAAAGGTGAACTCTGAACCAGAAAGAGTAGCTCTAATTTTAAAATACTTCTAGATATCTGGTAAATGGATTAATAAATACCACAAATTACATGGGTTCCCACTTCACTTCATGTTCATCAAGGGTTTTGTAGAAGGGTGTTATGGAGCTTCATTGTGAAGTAGAGTCACTAGACATAGTTGGATTTTTAAATTCTGGAGCTATACATCATGCGACTACATACATAGATCTTCTTTCAAAAATTTTTTAGCTTCACGTGATCCCTTATATTACCACCCTTCCTAGTAGTTGCAATGTAAAGGTCACTTCTATAATCTCTCTCGCTTTCCTTTCATTTGCCGTGCATCATGTGTTGTTTACTCGTAATCACCAATGCGATAGTATCTCAATTTCTCGACTATTTATCCAAATATATGATTTGATTTAATTAGCCTCACTTTTATGTACTCTACAAGTTGCCTGAGAGTGGGCAAATTTCCCCTTTACTACAGACTTCTAATGTCTTCAACTCTGTTTAAGCTTGTTGATTCCAAGTGGTGCTCTTAGTTGTGCTGCCTTACTATCTATTTTGATCTGGTAACTCTCCTTGTGAATCTCACTTTATGCCTTATGGCATCAAGGGTCGGGGTATGTTCTTTTTGTTAGGATAAAAGATATTGCTCGCACTCCTAGTGAGATTTTCTCTTATAACAATTATCCACCTGCTTTGCTTGTCCATGTGACTAGACAACTCAGGTTACTCTTCTCTAATAAGTGCATCAAGACTTCTCACCCTTTCATAATTATTCATATGGTCACTTTGAGGCCTTATTCTACACTAACTCGTAATAATTTTAAGTACTTTCTCGACATTGTTGACGATTTTTTTAGGGCTATGAGGGCTTGTCTCATGGGTTCCAAAAGTAATGATTTTCCTTAATGTTCAAGATTAAATTGCCATGATTTCAAACCAAAGTGTGTCCCCTTTTCAAAAGTCATAAATGGGTCGGATTTGATGAGGTTATGTGGCTCTCTGCTCGCTCGGCTCCTAGGAGTATTGAAAGCGTCATTGTCATGTATGGGAATTTTGCTACCTCTGTCATTCCACCACCTTAGGAAGGGTTAAATTGTTCTAATTATGATAATCTCATAAGTAGATGACTTCTTTTCCATCCTCATGCGCTTGTGGCATAAAGTCCGTGTGTCGCTTATTGTTCGGAGTGAAATCAAATTCCATGTATTTCATTTGCGGCCTCAATCACACCCATGTTGCAAGAGTCTTACCATTTGATCTCAACTACTTTCCTTACACTCAGGGACACAACTGGTGTATCCTACTTGATCACTTCTTTAAAATCTCAAGTTCACATACATGGTATCCACCTTCTCTAAGAATACTAGTTACCACTATGTTTCACTTATCTGCTAATTGATGTAGTCACCTGGATTAAACCATGTCGGCATCGTTAGTAGAAATCCTCATGTCTCTTAGAATATAACCTCGTGAAATACTATGCTCATCACATTAATGGATTCCTAAATAATTCCAGCCCAATCTTGAACTCTGTTGCTCCTTAGTGTATTAGGTCTATTTGGTATTGAAGGTTCAAACGTGTCAAAGTCACCCTGTGATATCATGTAATCATTAGGTAATTTTATGGTCAATTTATTATGTCACATCTTAGGGTAATCGTGAATGCCACCATGGGTTTAGTTTGGGTGTTCGCATAGAGATTTAGAATCAGGAGGGTGAACAGGTTATTCTCAAAAATTTCCCCTGTAGATGTTATGTGAATTGATAATGAAGAGTACATAAGTGCATTTCCCATTAGGTTGTACTAGGGGTATGATGTTTCTCATGTATTTGTGTTTTCGCATGTCTATGCCTAAGAAGGTAGTTGGAGATCCATCTATCACCATGCCGGTTGAGACCATTGAAATTAATGAAAAGATGTCATATGAAGAGGTTCCGATTGCTATTCTTGATAGGCAAGTTCGTAGGTTGAGAAAGAAAGAGGTCGCTTCGGTCAAAGTATTATGGCGGATCCAACAAGTCGAACAAAACCACGTGGGAAGCGGAAAATGAAATGAAAGAGACATATCCCCACTTGTTTGAATAAGACCGGTAGTGATTTTGAAAGTTGTCATCTCTAAGTAATTACATTGGTGTCAATTTTTGTGCAAGAACACTCCACTCCCTTAATTACCCTACTATTGTGACTTCTCAAACTTTGTGCCATAAACGTATATGTTGTTGTCATTAGTTGGATCATGTGCAACTCATTGTAATAGCTGAATTGTGTGAAACTCGTTGTAATAGTTGAATTATGTGCAAATTTGTGGAGTTAACTGAACTATGTGTGGCTTGTGGAAGTAATTGAATAATATGTAACTTGTTGAAATTACCGGATTATGTGCAAGTTGATAGAGTAACTGAAAATGTGCGTAATTGGTTAAAATGTGTTTCGAGGGATCCCTGATAGGTAGATAGGCCTAATTACAAAGGAAACTCAGGCCAAATTTTCAGGAAATATCGGAGTTAGTAAAAATTTGGGGGTTGGCATGTTTTGTGTTCTCCTAACTAATTGATTCCCAGATCCTCATTCGAGGACGAATGATTCTATGGGGGGGAGGATGTAAAGACCCGTAAAATTTCAAGTCCAAAAACAATGACCGAATGGGTCCCCGTGTGGTTATAACTATAGAAAATTCTTAAAACGGATCAAATTGGTTTAGTGAGAGAAAGTCTTCTTCTTCATCAAATTGGTCCATCATCTCTACTCAGGCCCGGAAATTATCGAGTAATATTCATCTTCTTCACCATAAGAGGTAAGTCCCCACCCCATTTCCATTCAATTCTCAGGTTTTGGTTAAAAATGGAACACACATAATTAGTTCTTGAAACTAAAACCTAAGACTTGAATGCATGTTCATGATTTGTCCTAATCTAGAAAAAGGGTGTAAGTTAGAGTAACCTTCCACTAAAAAGGGGATTAATTATTCAAAGGGGTCACATAGTGTTTGATAAAATTCCCAAACGAGTTCATATTTCTAATTCTAAGTCTAAACATTGCATCTTGTAAATTAGATTGGAGGCGATAGAAGGTCCGGTGGGTTGAGAATAGATATTAAGGGGGGATTTCGACTCGAGGTATGTATGGCTAACTTTAATCTTCGTAGAGTCACCTTGTTGGTGTCCGAGCATTCGGTATGAGTTTCTGGCTTATGCATATGTGAATCGATTGTTCTAATGTATTCAAGCTTAAGACTCTATTCTCTGATTGTCCTAGTTGATTTCCATTCCACCATGCTATGTGAGATTGTAAAATGGTGATTATTTGTTGCTTATTCTATCATGTGAAAAGCTCGTTAAATGTTGAATACATCGTTATGAGAGGATGTGCTGCAAAATGAAAGAAATGATAACGAATACAGTCGTTGAATGTATCTAACTGCTAAATGCTATGTAGTAAGCAATGGAAAGGAAACATGGATAAACTAATTGAGCTATATGTTGATGGCATACCGTATATGACGCAGTGTTTGATAAAGATTTATGTGTCCTTGATTTTATATGGTTACTTGGTTATTACGAATGAATATCCTTGATGATGAGAATCTTTGTGATTGAATTTCTGGTTGATGTTGCTATTAATTACATTGTTGAACGTATCAAAGTGATAAAGGTTGTGTAGCAAATGATTAAAGTAAATATGGACTGATTTTATTGAGTTAAATGATTGTGGCAACACCATATATGAGTTACTGATCTGTAAGGATCATTGTGCCTTGATTGCACATAGTTATTGGTTGATATGAACTTTTGTTCTTCATGAAGAAGATCCTTGTGATTTAATTGTTGGTGGTTGTTGCTATGAAATGTGATTGTACGGTGGGAATCGGGTTGCACGCTGCAACACGAAGTAAAAAGGCTAGAGAGGTAATAAGGGTGAAATGTGATTGTACGGTGGGATCGGGTTGCGCACCGCAACACGAAGTAATAAAGGTGGAGAGGAAATAAGGGTGAGATGTGATTGTACAGTGGGATCAGGTTGTGCGCTGCAACAAATGAAAAATTGAAATGAGTAACTGTGAAACCTTCATTTGTGATTTTCTATATTTTTGTGTGGTATTTGTTTGGTTTCCCTGACTATCCTCTATTTGTGTACTGTTTGATTCTACTTAGAATGAAGCTTGTTCATACATACCAGTACTATTAAATAGTACTAACGTCCCATTTTCCGTGGGCGCTACATATTTTACATGGATGTAGGTGGTTCTGTAGCAGGTAGTTCCGACCGCCGATAGTGGTGCCTCCTCTTCATCCTTTCAGCAGTTCTGGTGAGACCCATTTCCTCTCGGGGCCATGTGTAGTCTATATCATCTTCTTTTGTATATGTTGTGTCTTTAAAGGTATAGCCAGGGCCTTGTCACCGGCAAATCTATGTAAACTCCTAGTATTCTTAGAGGCTCTGTAGACACTATGTGGGTTGTATATATATATTTTAGGCAGTAGTTGTATTTACTCGTAATCGTGGACTGAATCGGAAATGTTGCATGTAGCTTGTATCTTTTGGGGTTATCAAATGCTAAAATGTTAAAAGGAGAAATGAACTTAAGTTGTAAGTCCATGCTTTGATTTAATTTGCTATTTCATGTGGAATATTGTATATCATGAACACGGGGCAACACGTTGGGCAGGAATGGCAATCCAGGTCCGCTTGACCGGGATCATCCGGTTAGGCGCCGATCGCGTCCATCGGTTTTGGGGCGAAACAAATCCACACGATAGAGAAAGAAAGAAGGATAAGTTTTCTTAATAGTTTGATAGCCTCCCGAAGATAAGTACAAACGTATATGAACATATCTGCAAGACTCTACTAAACTTGCTCATGACCTTTAGAATTGATAAAACTGGCTTGATACCAAAAACCACCATTCGGTCGTGATGGCACCTAAATCACATGCTAGGCAAGCCAAGCATAACAATAGCATATCAAGACAACAAAATTACGGAAATAATACAAGTCTAAAATCAATTATCATAAATAAATTGCACCAATAAAAGAACATCCCCGGAACTAAAAATCCATTGTCATGAGCTTTACAATAGATATACAACTATGAAAACACGAAATGGAAATATTTTCTAAATGATAAAAATAGTAACTGAAATAGAAAGAGACGCCAAGGCCTACGGCCTGAATGCAGCTCTACCTCATCTCTCAGTAGCTCAACGACAATCACGATAGCTCTTAGTTAGGCCCAACACCTGGATCTGCACAATTAAGTGTAAAGTGTAGTATAAGTACAACAACACCATATAGTCAGCAAGTATCATAACTAACCTCGGCGAGGTAATAGTGGCAAGAATTACCAATGATACTCGCTAAAAACTTGCTCAGTTCATAACTTACAAAAGTACACGCCAATGGTACCATCTAATTATCAAAATACAAATATGACCACACCTTATGTGTTTGTTAACAACTCGGCATATATGGAATATACGCATTTAAGAATCAATTCACCTGCACTGATTAGCATATAGAGAATATTTGTATCGTACCTTCACCTTACATTCAAATAGAATATAGATAAGATATGCATGAAGAAGCATGTATACATCCCTAAAATGGCATATAGAGTAGACATGCGATAAAACATGTATACGCCCAAGTTAATTACAAATAGATAAAAGATGCATGAACCCAAGCACCGATCAGTTTTCCTCATACCGCAAGTACACCATCAAGAGAAAAACATGAGAGGAAGAACCTAGGGGTGGATTGTCATCCACATGCTACACGGAAAACTCACGTGCATAACCACCGCACAAAAAACTCACGTGCCATAGTCATAACAACTACATGGAAAATCACGTGCTAAGAATCCAATCCACCACGTAGAAGCATATACAAGAATACATGCATATCGTCAACGATTAACAAAATAATGTACTCACGGACTGACAAATAGTATTCAAAGGTGTATGCTTGTGCAAATTTTACAACTAAAGATCCGATCAGCTGGAAACGACACACAATAGAAAATATTATGCTCAAATAGGAATCAACTGTACACATGATCTCTAGCACGATTCACGGAGTTCACATAGTCTTACAAAAATACAAAGCATGATAGTAAGAATCCCAAATATTGAATAGAATACATAATTAGCCTAAGAATTATCCCGGGCATGAATAAGACCTGATGCGCGTACATGGGCTCAACTACTCACATGCACGCCACCCTTAGTACATAGCTAACATCGATAACTCAAGCCATTATTTCCTCAACCAAGTTTAGGCAAGAGGGTTACCTCGAACAAGCCAGATTAATACTCTAAAAATACCTTCCTGCGTGAATCAACCTATGAACGACTCGAATCTAGCCAAACAATAACTCAAGAACATAAAATAATTCCATAGGAAACAATCCCAAATAATAAAGCTTCGATCTTTATACAAATACACAAAGTCAACAAAAAATTCAACCAGGGTCGACACTCCAAAATTTGAAATAAGTCACAAAGCCCAAACACCCATTACAACACGTTCCAAATACACAATTTTCATCCAAAACTAACTCTAATTCGTTGTTCAAATCACCTGTTTTTTACTTTAGAAAATTTTTGCCAAAACCCCAAATTTTCTCTCTTAGATTCACTAATAGAATACCAAATCAAAGATAAAATCATGAATAATAATCAAATTTGAGTTAAGAACACTTACCCAATCCAAGTGGGCTCCAACATCCCAGTCTCAAAATGCGATAAAATAATCTCAAAGTCCCGAAATGTAATGAGTATGCCCAGTACTACCCTTCGGGAATGCAAAACGTGATTTGTATTCGTGAAGAACAAAATGAGCACTTCCCAAAATAGACCTTCGCATTCGCGGCACTACCTCGCGAATGTGATGTATAAATAACCTGACCCTAAGCGAACACGATCAACACCTCGAGAACGCAAAGAAGGAAAAATACCCAGCTCAAGATAACACTTTGTGAACGTAATTGCCTTGTCACAAAAGTAAGTATGAACCTCGCCAACTCAAATTTCTCTCCGCAATCGCGACCCTGCCACCGGGATTGTGATGAAGACCAAATATCAACAAAATCTGCAACTTTCCAAAATACTCTTGATGGTCTGAAGCCCACCTGAGCCTCCGGGACCATGTCCAGTCACACCAACAAGCCCATAAAAACTACACGTACCTATACAACCCTCCAAATGCATACGGTAATATCACAGCAACCTATCAAATGAAAAAACGTAAATAGAGCTTCTCCTCTGTTTAAGAACATTAAAACTTCAAACCAATTGTCCGATTCAAGCCTAACCATCATAGAATGAAGCAAATTTTGCACACAAGTCCCAAATGACATAGATAACCTATTTCAAGTTCTGTAATAAGAATCCAACCTTGATAGCCTCAAAGTCAACTTCTGCTCAAACCTAGTGCTAGCTACCCCGCACTCATGGGTGTTCCATGGTCAGACTAAGATTTATGTGTTTAGGAGAAGCGGTCAACTTTCCCGAAAGTAAAAGTCGCTAGGGCCAGGGATTGGGCTAGCCATCCTTACACTCACATGCACCATTATTTTCTAGATAAAGTTTCTAAATGAACAAAAATCAATTATATTCAGTTATCAGAACTTAAGTTCGATCTTATATTACGGTTAGACTCTCATATTTCATGTCTTAGATCATATTTCATTTATTTTTTATTTTTTGTTACAATTCAGATTTTGGATTTCAATGTTTGCTCATTTAATTGCTTAAGTTAAATTTTTTTCATCCTTATTATAACAATTTAATCTATAAAAGTCTTGTCCTCCAATCATAAGGTGGTAAACAAGACTTACTAATTACCCTTAGAGATACTCATCCTATTTGGCCCTGCCACATCACGTGGCCAACATTGAGTTTACATGTGATGAAGCTCGTGGATAGTTCCAAAACATCTTGGATCTAGTAGGTAGACTCATTGATGTCTTTCTTGTGGTAGTTGACTATTTCTGGACCTCCAAATATGTAGATATGTTTTGTTATTCCGGGGAAATTCCCCAAATACATCGTTCTCAATTTCCAAACTTTACTTTAAAACAGTCGTATGTGCATAATATGAGAAACAATAGAGTAAAACAGTAAATTTTTCCAAATCTTTGTGTTTAAATTCAGTAACACATAAACGTCCCCCCTTATCACTGTCTTGTTGCGGCGTGCAACCCGATCCCACTTGTCCACCCTTGTCACTATCATTTATCTCACCGGTCCACCCTTGTCACTATCATTTATCTCACCTGTCCACCCTTATCACTATCATTTATTTCACCTGTCCACCCTTATCACTATCTTGTTATCCACCCTTATAACTATCAATTTATTTATTTATCAAGAACTTTCACAATTCAGGCCAAGCTTTTCACAACACTTTCATCTCAACAATAGTAAACATAAAAATATAATTCTTACAGAATCATCAACATTATCACAAAAATGGAACCAGCAGGAATACTTATATATCTCGTAAAACAATGTCAACCCGCTCAATCTTGATGTACCACAATAAAACCAAGGAAAATACTAATATTTTTTCAAAAATAATTGCAGCCAGACTTAACAATAAATTAACAAGCCAAGTAATCATAGAAACAACAATGGACATCAAACAATTAAAACATGAGCAATTAAATTTGGAAACGAGGAAGGGTCATGTACGCAGACAATTTGGTGGTGCATAGTCGTCACCTCACCTATACACCACACACATGCAACTTCACATAACAATTGAGTTTGGGATTCTTATTTCCTCAAGTCAAGGTTAAACCAAGCACTTACCTCCACTTCGCAGGCCACTCACTGTTCAATTATAGCTTTTCCTCTTGAATTCACCTCTAATACACCCGAATCTAACCATAATTAACTTAATATTATTAATTAGTGCTAAAGGGACAAACGTTACTGAAAATTATAATTTTTCCTATGTTTTCTCAAAATAAGTTAAAACGCAACCCCGGGCCCTCTTAGTCCAAACTCGGGGTTCGGACCAAATTACGTTTACCCATTCACCCACGAGCCCAAATATACAGTTAGTTTCGAAGTCCGACCTCAATTCGAGGTAAAGATTCAATTTTTAGAAAATTCCCTAATTCTACCCAAACCCTCAATTTTTACCAAGAAAATTCTTAGTTTTTTATTTAAATGTGATGAAAAAATATTGGATAATTGAAAAAGTAAAGTTTAGAATTGATTACCAATAACATGGAGATGAACTTTGATGAAGAAATTCGTCCTTAAGGCTGTGGGGTTCGAAAATTATGAAGAAAAAGGGTTTTGTCCGTGTTTAAAAGGGTATTTATATAGCTGGGCAGGCCTTCTATGCATTCACATAGGGCCTGCCGCGTTCGCTTAGCTTTAGGAACATGGCCAACGCGATCGCGGCCCAATAGGGGAGTTCGCATAGAGCAACTGTGTTCCCCTTCCCCCAGGTCCAATTACCCTGTGTGTTCGCGTGGGGTTGAAGGCGTTCGCATAGCTTCGCCAAACGGGACCTTTGCGATAGCAGCCCTGTGTCCGCGTTCACGTAGAATAGTTGGGCCCCCTGAAATTTACACCATGCGATTACTGAAGTACCTATGTGATCGCATAGCACTAATTCTCTGCGCACCAGTAGCAGAAAAAATAACACTTTTCACAAGTGTAAAACATCATGTGGCCTATCCGAAACTCACCCGAGCACTCGGGGCTCTAAACCAAAAAATGCACGCAAGTCTAAAACATCATACAGACTTGCTCGTGCGATCAAACCATGAAAATAACAACTAAAACTATGAATTAAACTTCAAAACTCATCATTTTCTCAAGAACACTTCAATTTCACTATTTCTCAACCAGACGTCCTAATCACGTGAAATAACCTCCATTTTTCACCAAATTTCACAGTTAACATTTAAATACTATATCAAATTTTTACCGAGCTCCGAAATCAAAATACGGGCCCGATACCAATGGTTTCAAACATTAATTCTTTTCTTTATTTCATTAATATTTCAACAAAAAATAATTTCAAAAATTAATTTCTAAGGCTTAGGACCTCAGAATTTATTTTCGGGCATACGCCCAAGTCCCAATTTTTACTGCAGACCTCACGGGATCGTTGCAACACATATCCGAGTTTGTTTACTCAAAATATTGACCAAATTCAACTATAGTCACATTTTTAATTCTAAAAATTATTATTTCTTATATTTTTCACATAAAAGCTTTACGGTTTTAATTAAATCTTTTTATGGCTAATAAGCTTAGAACGAAGTCTAAACTCATAGAAGGACCCCTTGGGTCATCACATTCTTAAAACAAGTTCCTTACATTTTAGAGCTTTTAAAATATCAATCCTAGACCTCACCCAAGATGCCATCTCAAGGGACATGATTGTTGTTCGAATGGAACTATTAGGAATAAAATACATATTTACTCGTGTTTATCTTGTACATGCATAATTTTTAATTAATTTAACTCTACAAAAATAGTGCTCCCTCTTGTACACTTCAATTATATTTTGGCCTTTTTTTATGATCCATGACATTTAGGTTTTTTGAATATCAAAAAGGATTTTACTTATTTTCTTCAAAGTTCCCTTGGAGTAAAGAGCATAGGAGCATTTTTTATATTTCTAATAACAAATTATGGTTAATATGCTCAATCTTATTGTTAATTAATTCTAAATGATGAATTTCTTAACGTGTGAAAAGAATAAAAAATCAATTAAAGTAGATCAGATGGAGTATTATATAACATAAAACGTTAAATCTGTGGTTAATATTACTTTTAAGAAAAGGCCCCTTACTAGTTATGGTTTAATATAAATTTTTTGGGTTATATGATTTCATATTATTTTCTCTTATATTAATTATTTTCTTCACCATGGTATTATTATGAATATTAAATTATTTTTATTCCAATAATAGCGATTTTCTTAGATTTCTATTTATGCTAGTACAAACTAATTTTTGCTGATATGTTTTCTGTGAAAAAATGAAATATGCCAGGCATTTGTTGGTTTATCATATGCATATGCATATATATATATATAGGGAATTACATGATAAGCCCTGCATTTTGGGGTCCCTGACATCCATCATACTGCGCACTACTGGGCGGCAGTACGAGTATCGGTTGCGTAAGCGACGTGTGCTAACAATGCATTTGTGATGGAGAATCAACTTGAGGGGCTATGCAGGTGGAAACAACCATATAGATATGTTCTGTTGCATTTACTAAGAGTTCAAATATAGTTTAGCAAGGACTTGGGAGGAGACCAAGAGTTTAACATGCGGGCTACGAGCCTGAGTGTCTGTAACGATCCAAACGATCGTTTTGAGCATTTCTATATTGTCAAGTTTTTTGAAGTCTTGAGTAGTTTCATATGATGTATTATGACTTGTGTGAATCGTAGGTTTTAGTTTTCAGGTGATTCAGGGTTGACTTGGTAGAATGATTCTTAACTAGAAAGCTTTAAGTTGGAAGTGTTGACCAAGTTTGACTTCTGTCTATTTGACCTCGAATCAGAGTTTTGATGGTTTCGTTAGGTCCAGATCGTGATTTTGTACCAGGGCGTATGCTAATAATTTCATTTGAATGTTTCTAGAAGGTTTTGGCACTAATTGGCGAATGTTGAAAATTTAAAGGTTTGGAATGTTCATAATTTAAACCGAGGGTTGACTTTGACGACATCGGGTTCGAATTATTGTTTTGGAAGTTATGTCATATTTGGAACTCGTATGAAAAATTTGGGTTAATTCTAGATTGGTTAAACTTGAATAAGATGCTTGGTTCGAAGTTTGAAGTTTATGAACTTAAGAGATTGATTTTGATCGACGATTCTTGAATTTGATGTTTTATGTGTGATTTGAGGCCTCTAATAAGTCCGTGTTATGTTTTGGGACTTTTTGGTATGTTCACATGGGGTGCTGAGGGGCTCGGGTAAGTTTCAGGGTGGTTTTGGATGCTTGGCTAAAGGGGTGTACATCGCGACCGCCAAGAATCGGTCGCAATTAGGAACGGTAAAATGGAAAAAAATGACATGTGAATTGCATTCGCAGAGGGAGCTTCGCATTCGCGCAGAAGAAATTCTCATGTCACTGAGCTGACTTTGGAAGTTTATATCTTGCAATCTATAAGAAATTTGGAGATGATCAAAAAATGAAAATTATAGCCATTTGTTATACTTTTCGAAAAATCCAACCATGTGTTATTTGGATTTTTGTACAAAACATTATAGTCGTTCTATTATAGGCTGCCTGGCTAAGTCCGCACCTGCGAGATCCTCGATGCACCTGCATGTCCGCAACTGCGGAAGGTCCATCGCAGGTGAGAGACACCAGAACCAGCAATGGTCAAGCTGTCTCCCTAGTGCTATTAACACCCAATGAGCATCCTAAACGTACCCGAGGCCCCCGGGACCCCGTCCAACCACACACACAATTCATATAACCTAACACGGACTCGCTCGAGGTTTCAAACCACATAATACAACACTAACACGATGAATTAAACTAAGAGTCCATGAAAATTCTTCAAACTTCTATAAATTATGTTTTGCATTTAAGGTCCGAATCATGTCAAACTAAGTATGTTTCTTACCAAATTTCACAGATAACACATACAAATCATATCGAACCTATACCGGGCTTCGGAACTATAATACGGGCCTGATATCACAGGTTTCACCTCAAATTTTATTTTCAAAAACCTTTATATTTTTCAGAAAACAATTTTCTATAAAAATTCATTTCTCGGTCTTGTGACCTCGGAATTTGATTCCAGGCATACGCCCAAGTCCCATATTTTCTTACGGACCCTCCGGGACTTTCAAATCACAGGTCTGGGTCCGTTTACCAAAAATGTTGACTGAAGTCAACTTTATTCAAATTTCTAATACAAAATTATCATTTTTATCAGTTTTTCACATAAAGGCTTCCCGGCTACACGACCCGGCTGCGTAGGCAAATCGAGGTGAGATGGAAGGAGGTTTTCACGACCTCGGAACACAAAATTACATAGAATATAGGGGATGACCTTTTGGATCATCACACTTATATGCAAAATTTGGATTCATTCCAGATTGGTTAAACTTGTATCATACACTTGATTCGAAGCTTGAAGTTTATGAACTTAAGAGATTGATCTTAATCGATATTTCGTGGTTTTGATGTTATTATGTTTTTATGTGTGAGGCCTCAAATATGTCTGTGTTGTGTTTTGTGCTTGTTGGTATGTTCAGGCGGGTTTTTGAAGGGCTTGGGTGAGTTCTGAGGTGGTTTCGGACAATTTTTATGCCATTTTTAACTGTTGGATTTTTGCTACGGGGGTGTTCATTGCGATAGCGGAGAATTGGTCGCGATCTCGAAGAGTTAAATAGAAAAATTGGACCTGTTAATCGCGTTCGCTGATGGAGCTTCACATTCGCGAAGAAATTCTGAAGTCACTCAACTGACTTTGAAGCTTGTATCTTAAAATCTACAAGGATTTTGGAGACAATCCAAAACAAAAATTGTTGGCCTTTGTTTCTAGTTTTCAGTAAATCAAACCGTTGGTGATTTCGAATTTTATACAAAAAGTTATGGTCGGTCTACTTCAAGTTGTTTGGAAAGAGTTTGGGAAGGTAATGGAATTTATTAATCTCGACGAAGGGTAAAAAATGTGCTGAAAATTTTTGAATCACGATCACGATCATGGGGATAAAGATTACGAAGGATACCTATGGAGCGGTGTATAATGTACTCTGTCACGAAGGTCTTGGTCATTTTATCATATTTTGAGGTACGGAGCTCAGATTTGGGCGATTTTGGAGGCGAATTTCATGATATGGATCCCCTAGGTGCTTTCTACTAGGTTTTTTTAATATTTTATGAATCTAACTTCGATTCTTACATTTGGATAATAAATTTTAAAAATAAATTTGGGGTTTTTGTCTAAACTTTCCCTAAAGTGAATTTTCGAGTTTTGAACATCGACATAGTCAGATTTGAGTTAAATTAGCATGGCTGGGCTCTTAATTGAATGAGTTGTTGGACTTTGTGGGTTTTTTCCAGTTTTTAGGTGCAAGCCCATGTTTGTATTTTTTTTTTTTTGACTTTGAGTAAATGTGTAATGACTCGACCTTTATCATTTCTATTGTTCCCTTGGACATTATTTAATATTTTTGAGTTGCATTTGTCTAGTTTCGAGTCGTTTGGAGGATTATATGCGCCGTATGTCATTTCTAGGGTATTGTTTAGCTTGCTCCGTACTAGATTTGGCTTAGTCGAGGTAAGTAACATGTCCATACATGTATTTGAGGTTATTTAACCATGGGAACTATGTTATAAGAGATGTATTGGGGTGACGCACATGCTAGGTGACTAGCATGTGGGCGTGCACAGGGGTAATCATGATTCAAGTTGACTATAAGAGTATGAACGGACTTGTTTTATTGTTATATCTTGTTCTATCTATGTAGTTCCTACTTGTTAGAGTAATTGAGCTGTGATTCATGATAGAAATCATGTTCGAGCTATGTGATTACTCGGTTGGGACCTAATGGGGCTATTTATGTTGTTTGGAGTTTTATGCTCTAACATTAATTATATACTCAGTCATGATTCTCCATTTGCATATCATATCCCAGTCTCAATTCATCATTCATTGTTACATCACCTGTTGTCATTGTTTGGGCTTAGTTGTATGAGATTGTATGCCTTTAAGACTTGAGAGATTAATGACTGGGGTGGGCCTGAGAGCCGTGTTATGAGTGTTATTATGGATCGGGATGCACGCCGCAGCAGGCCATACTGGATTTATTACTATTATTATTATTATTTTGGATTAGGTTGCATGCCGCATCATGCCTTATTGACTTATTTATCATTGTGGATCGGGTTGCCTGCCCAAGTAGGCGTTATAATCTTTTGATTAGCGCTTGGGCAGGATCCACCCCTCCCGAGTCTGACTACCAGCAGTGAGCGTAGGCATAGTGATATATATATGCGTGCTTTGGTGAGGGGCGTATAAGCCAGGCACCCTTCAGTGCTGACTGATTGTATTTGTATGTGTCATGAAGTGGGCATTTGAAACAGACATGTTGAGTATGTTGAGGGTGAGAATACTTGGGAATATCACCGTGCAATCATTCATTTGACATGCATGTAGGCATAGAGATGCATGTTTTCCTCAAGTTAGACGGTACTATGACATTCATGATTTGACATGTATTCATAGAGATGTATATTCCTCATGCTAGACGATATATGATAATCGATGACTTGACATTTATATTGACATGTAGGCATAGAGACATATTTTCGTAATGTTAACTGGTAAATGAAAATTCTTATATGGTGTTGTGAATTGGAAATAGAGTTCTATTGATAAACCCATGTATAGTTGATTTTCAGTTGTAGTATCAGGACTTTACTGCTATACCTTGAAAGCATGTCTACTTTTTCGTATTGTGAATGAGTTGTGCATAATATATTTTGAGCTATCACTTTTTCTACTTCAATTATATTATTATGAGTTAATATTGGTTGTTTGTGTGAGGCACTTACTTTCTTTCGAGCTCGTCACTTCTTTCAACCTAAGGTTAGATTTATTACTTATTGAGTACATGGGGTCGGTGTACCAATACTACACTTTTGTACCTTGCGTACAGATTTTGGAGTTGATGTTCTTGTGTTTCGCGGGAGCTGGCATTGAAGATGTACCTGTGTTCCGGTTATAGCTGTCTCTTATTCTTGGTAGCTTTAAATTTATAAATCTGTTTATGTATATTTTGAACAGATGATGTATTTATTTCGTACCGGCTTTGTAAATTTAATGTCTTAGAAGCTCATGACTTGTACCACCAATCCTTGGGATTTTGTATGGAAAGCTAAATTGTTTTTTTTATTGATTCTTGTTATCCTACTTGAGTGATGGTGGTCTATTATTTGTCTTACCTAGAAGGCTGAGTAAGGTGCCATCACGACTTGATGGTTTTAGGTTTTGACAGTGTTAGTACCTTATGTTTCCAAGCTATGAGGGGAATCTAGGGATTTCGTTTATGGGACTTCTTCCTAGTATGCCTTTATAGATGGTTATGAATTTGGTGTTATTTATAGACTGTTTACCTATGGGCTAGACCTAGCCAAGGAAAAGAAACATTATCTTAATTAGTTGATGCGTCTGACGGCTATTACTATTTCCACGAGTATGGGAATGGGGTGAAACATTATGGAAGTGTGAAGGAAGTCAAGAAAAAACATTAGGAATAGACTTCGCCTTGTATGGAATTCGAATGAGCGAGAAAGGTCCATTATGTTTCATTTCCCAAAACATGTCATGTTGGGAAACTTGGGCCTTTTCTTTTTAAGAATATATAAGGGGCCAGAGGTGTTGATGCTCAACCAGTTCCCCCGTGCATGCTGCCACCAAGTCGCATTATATGAGCCACCTTGAGGGGAAACCTCAAGGGTCTACATGGACATCTAAAAGGAGTGCTTTAGGTATTAATACGAGCTTAGGAACTCTATAGATGGTGCGATGTCTCAAGGCTAGCACTGGGTGGACAACGGGTTTCGGAGGCTTGACGTATGGAACAATTATGCCTTATGGTCTACTGAAATGGAGGATAATGACCTCCGTGCCGATTGGATACTTGAAGAACCTTTCTTAGGATCCTTATGTGTCGACTTGTGAGCATGCCTTGGGTTCATCTATGCGAGCAAGGGTCTATTGGCCTAGATGAAAAATTATGGGGAGACACTGCTATGCGAGATGGAAGCATGTCACGAGGACTATGTTTAGCAATGTCATAAGATAACCATGTGCATGCTACAAAAGACGCACATGACAAAGGCTAAGGAATTAAGGTTTCCTAATTGTAAAAACCCGACCGGTCGTTTTATGTATTTGTGCCCTGTTATTTGATGCTTCACACATGTGCATTTCTAATTTTATGACTTGCGGGGTTGGTTAGTTTTGAAGTAAGATTTCCGGTTCATTTGGGCCCTTTAATTCTTGTTTTAGAAGCTTAAGCTGATTATATTGACCAATGATTGACTCTTGTGAAAACGACCCATGAACGGTGTTTTAATTGCTACGATAGATTCATATAATGATTTTGGACTTGGTCATATACCTGGAATCGAATTCGGAGGACAGTAGGTTAATTTTTCATGTTTTACCGAAAAGTGGAAATTTGAGGTTTAGAAGTTTGACAATAGGTTGACTGTTGGCTATCAGTTTGGAATTTGGTGCTTGGACTTAGAATAGGTCCGTTATAATATTTAGAACTTGCCTGCAACATTTGGTATCATTTGGAGTTTATTTGATATGATTCATACGCTTAGTTGCAATTCTTGAAGTTCATGAACCTTACTTTAAAATTCATGAACTTTGGTGTCTGCTTCGTAGTTATAGATGTTTTTGTTTTGTTTTGATCATACGAGCGAGTTGTTATTATATTTTTTGACTTGTTTGAATGTCTGGTTTGTAGCACCGAGGGTTCGGATGAGTTTCGGACGTGATTCAGAATGTTTTGGACTGAAAATGAACTTGCTGGTGTACTGGTGCTCTGATGTCGCAATTGCGAGCACCAGCCTAGCAATTGGGAATATGGAAAGGGAGGTTCGGGTATCAGAAATGCGATTCTTCCTTTGCATTTGAGAAATATGGGCCTGGGTAGGACAATTCGCATTTGCGATGAGGACAGACTTCGCATTTGCTAAGTCTAAGTCGCAATTGTTTACATTTCCTCAGAGTATCAGTGGCTGCAATTGCGAGCCTTTCCTCGCAATTGCAAACCCAGTGTCACAAATGCGACACCTGAAACTGATCTAAATGGATGGGAGTCGGGATTTTAACTCATTTTCTCATATTTTATAACCCTAGACACGGTAGGAGGAAATTTGGAGAAGGGATTTTCATCAACAAGCCTTGGATAAGTGATTCTAATCAATTTTTAACTATATGTCATGATTATATCTTAGATTTAACATCAAATTTATGAGAATCAGAGAGGGGAAATTGGGAAATTTTATCAAGTTATTGAAAATTAAAGAGTTGAGTTTTGAGATTCGATTTTGTCTCGCAATTGAAAACAAACTATATATAAGGACTCGTGGGGCTAAGGGTAGTCAGAATCTAGCCTTGGACTCGGGTTTTGACCGGGCGGGCCAGAGGTTGGTTTTTGTTGACTTTTTGGGAATTTTGTAAAGATCAAATCATTATCTATTGTTTTTTTTTTGTCCTTTGCATTGTTTGATGATAATAAGTCATTTTTTGTTAGATTTGAAAAGTGTAGAGCGAATTTTAGGAGAAACGCTATTTCTGAGGGTTGGATTGGACTAGTTAAGATAAGTATCTTGCCTAACTTTGTGTGGGGGGACTACCCTTAGGATTTGGGTTGATTGTGCAATTTGTTCTATGTGAAAGTCATGTACGCAAGCTGACGAGCGGGTACACGAGCTATATCTTGAATTTGATTCCATGCATTTAATTGAGTTGTCATAAAATGTTATATCTGTCATTGTTAATATATTCTTACATGTATTAATCTACCATTACATGCTTCATTTGACATTGTTGACATTTGTTCTACCACTTACTTGTTATTTAGCTCTTGTATGCTTTAGTTGAAGTTATTGTCTTTTTTATTAGCTTGTTACCTCATAAATTGTTAAATTACTTTTACTTGAAGTTTCTATTTCGTGGAATATCTTATTCCTTAGTTATTGATGTTGAAGTTGCAAACGCCATTATCATATTGAGGTGAAGTTGTTAATTATTGTGGTTCTTGTACACATTGTGATTAATCCATGGGCTATTTGTTGTGGAAACATTGGTATTATTGATTCTTTTGGCAAGTTGTGGCATATGGGAACTTGTGGTGCGAGTTGTGATTATGTTGTAATATTGATACGCATGCAGTGTTATAAGACTACGGGTTGATACGCATGCAGTGAGATAAGGTGGGCTTGATACTAGTAGGGGAACTACTTGAAACCACGCAGTGAGATAAATTGGGCTAAAACGTGTGTAAATATTTCGGGAAAAATGATTTTCAAAACTAAATGTGGGGCTCAATCGGTGATATAAGGAAATATCGTGATTGGAATTGTAAAATGGGGAAACGACACGATACCTTAGATGTGATTTCTTGTTTTGCACTCTATGTGAAAAAGTCTTTTTGGTTGAATAGTTCTCGTTGTTTCTTCATTTCCTTACTTGAAATTATCAGTATTTGTTTCCTTGTTGTTTCATCATGCATTTATTCCTTGCTGCCATTACTACTTGAATCTATGTTAGCTTACATTATTTAATTGATTACTTGTCATTTACTTCCTCGTTTTTCATATTTAAACTATGATATCCTCTGTCCGTTCTCCTTTATCCTAGTAGGTGTCTTGACCTGGCCTCGTCACTAATATGCCGAGGTTAGGCTCGATAGTTACTAGGTACCGTCGAGGTTTACTCATATTGCACTTCTGTACATTTTTGTGCTTATTCAGGTACGTCTACCTATGCTAGACACTAGTGATTGATTGATTAGCTTCTTTACGGAGACTTCAAGGTATACCTGCCCGACATCTGCGGGCTTCGGAGTCACCGTCCAATATCTTCTCATTACTGTTATTTCCTTTATCAAATACTGTTGTAGTAGAGGTTTTAGAATGTTTTATAGAGTTTATCCCTCAGTTTTACTGGTTTTGGGAATTATGTTGTTGATGTTACAATTTTGTAATTTACATGAACTTATCGGTTTTATTTAAGTATCTCAGTTAGTTATTTTTATTAAGCTAATATTAAATGTTAGTCTTACCTAGTCTGAGAGACTATGTTCCATCACGACATCCTAAGGTGGGAAATAAAGGTCGTGACAAATTGGTATCTAAGCTCCAAGTTCATAGGTTTTACGAGTCATACTAAAATTTAGTAGAGTCTTGTGGATCTGTACGGAGACATCTATACTTATCTTCAGGAGGCTACGGAACTGTTAGGAAAATTCCACTTTTTTGATTCCTTATCGTGCGAATTGGGGGACTTCAAAATATGAATCTTTGTCATTATATTCTGTCACAGATGGTGAGGACGCGCACAGTTGTATTCGACGATAAGACACTCGTGGCCCCTACTAGAGCCGCGAGAGGCCTAGGAGGGGAAAGTGGTGTAGCTAGAGCACCTGTTGGAGTAGCAACTAAGGAGCCGCCAGTAGCTCCGGTTAGAGGAGCCAGTAGCTCCGGTTAGAGGAGAGGCACCTGAGGCGCCAGTTGTCACCCATGCACTTCAGGAGACCCTAGCACAGGTTTGGAGAATGTTTGGCACTCTGTCTCAGATAGGACTGATTTCCCTTGGACCACCTACATCTAAGGCCGAGGGAGGAGCCCAAACTCCTGTAGCCCATACTCCACAGCAGCGGGTCCAGGTTAATAAGGTCTCAGAAGTTATGCCAGTGTAGCCTATTATTTCGATTTAGCCCGAAGTTAGAGTTGTTCCATCTAAGGAGGAGTAACTAATACTTGGGAGATTCAAGAAGTATAATCCTCCTACTTGCAGTTGCCTAGCTACCGAGGATGTGTAGGGTTCTGTAGAGAAATGTTATTTTATTCTTCGCGCCATGGGTATTGTAGAGGTGAAAGAAGTTGGTTTTACTACATTCTAGTCGTCAAACGCAGTGTATCAGTGATGGCAGGCTTGCGATCAGCGTAGACAAACCGATTCAGTTTCACTCACATGGATTCATTTTTCAACTATGTTCACGAGAGAGTTTTCCTCCAAACCCTTAGGGATGTATAGGGCACGGAGTTTGAGAAGATGCACCAGGATACTATGATAGTGTCATAATATGCCATAAAATTCAGTGAATTGTCAAGACATGCACCTACTTTGTTCTACATTCATAGAGCGAGTCCATAGATTCATCGCTGGGCTCAACTAAGGTATTAGATTCAGCATGGCTCGAGAGTTAGAGAAAGAAACTACGTATCAGTAGGTGGTAGAATTGCACGAAGGTTAGAGGTATGCGTGCTTGTGAGAGAGAGGACAGAGAGGCCAAGAGGCCATGAGATTCCAATGGATATAGTGGTGTATGCGGCCCAGTTATAGCCCGTCACGACAGGGTCTATGTGATCCTCCAATTCATTTAGCAGTTTCAGCTTCTAGTGGTGCTCCGGCTATTCCGAGGTCTCAACACGGGGTGTATTTAGTGGTCAGTCTAGCCGACCAGGACCGAGTGAGCGTTAGCAGCCACACCTACTAAGAGCTTGCTTTGTGTGGTGATACCACACATATGGTGAGGGACTGATGCAGAATCAAAAGGGGTGCACCTCCACCGACTACACGGGATCCATAGACTCCACAGGGTCCATAGACTTCTTAGGCCAATTTTGCTGCTCTTGTTGCCGCTCAACCTACACAGCAAGCTAGGGATGGCAGTCATGCGGGTAGATGTCGCCCTAGTGGGGGAGTCCATGCCAGATTCCATGCTTTTCCGAGTTAGGCAGACCTGGCTGCATCAGATGCTATCATCACAGGTTTGGTTCAAGTTTTTCATAGGGATGCCTCACATTTATTTGATCCGGGATCCAATTATTCATATGTTTCATCTTACTTTGCTCCATATTTGGATATATCTCCTTATTCTTTGATTTCTCTTGTAAATGTGTCCACAACTGTGGGAGATTCTATTTTGGTGGACCATGTTTATCAGTTATGTTTTGTGGTTATTGGTGGTTTTGAGACCAGATTTAATCTATTGTTATGAAATATGGTAGAGTTTGATGTTATATCGGCCATGGAATGATTGTCACCATATCACACTATTCTGGATTGTCACACGAAGACTATGACACTAGCTATAGCAGGTTTGCCGCGATTTGAGTGGAGGGGATGTACATTGGATCATAGTTCTATCAATGTTGTGTCTTTCCTTAAGGAAAAATGGATGGTTGAGCAGGGATGTGAGGCTTATTTAGCATTTGTGAGGGATGTGAGTGCTGATTCTCCTATCGTTGAGTCAGTTCCGCTAGTGAGAGATTTTCCTGATGTGTTTCTAGAAGACCTTCCAAGCATGCCTCCTAATAGACATATCAATTTTGTTATTGTCTTGTTGTCGGGCACTCAGCCTATTTCTATTCCACCATATCGTATGGCATTAGCGTAGTTGAAGGAGTTAAAGGAACAACTGCAAGCGTTGCTTGATAAATGTTTCATCCGGCCTAGTCTGCCACCTTGGGTTGCTCCAATTCTTTTTATAAATATGAAGGATAGCTCGATGCGAACGTGTATTGATTATCGGCAGTTGAACAATGTTACAGTGAAGAACATGTACGTGTTACCGCACATTAATGACTTATTTGATAAGTTTCAAGGTGCTAGGGTGTTTTTGAATATCGATTTACTGTCAGGGTATCATCAGCTGAAGATTCGGGATCCAGATATTCGGAATACTACTTTGAGGACTATCATTACGAGTTTCTTGTGATGTCATTTGGGCTGACCAGTGCCCCAACAACATTTATGCACCTAATGAATAGTGTATTCCAACCATATATTGACTCATTCATCATTGTGTTTATTAACGACATCTTGGTATATTCTCGTAGTTGGGAGGATCACGAGCATCATTTGAGGATCGTGATCTAGACATTCAGTGAGGAGAAGTTATATGCAAAATTCTCAAAGTGTGAATTCTGGGTTGATTCAGTGGAGTTTTTGGATCATGTGGTGTTTAGTTAAGGGATCAAGGTAGATCCGAAGAATATTGAAGCAGTTCATAATTGGCCAAGACTGTCTTCACCTACTGAGATTCGGAGTTTCCTCAGCTTGGCCAAATATTATCATCGTTTCGTAGAGGGTTTCTCATCCCTTCCCGCACCTATGACTAGATTGACCCAGAAGGGTTCTCCATTCATAGGATCTGAGTAGTGTGAGGTGAGCTTCAAAAGCTCAAGACTACTTTGAGTATATGCCCAGTGTTGGTATTTCCTGCAAGTTTGGGGTCTTATACTGTGTATTGTGATTCATCGCATATTAGGCTTGGCACGGTGTTGATGCGAGACAGTAGGGTGATTTCTTATGCATTTTGACAAGTGAAGGCTCTTGAGATGAATTTTTTGGTCCATGACTAGGAATTAGCTGCTATTTTTCAAGCATTGATGATTTGGAGGCATTATCTGTACGGTGTCCCATGTGAGGTCTATACCGACCATCGGAGTCTCCAGCATATGTTCCAGTTAAATGCCTTGAGTAGGAAGGAAGAGAGTTTGGGCAGTATGGCACAACTACCGGCAGTAGAAAGGCATGTAGCCTAGATGTTAGGCCTTGGCTAATCGGTTTGTTAGATTGGATGTTTTGGAGCTTAGCCGGGTTCTTTCTTGTGCGGTTTCTCGATCTTCCTTATATGAATGCGTAATAGAGCATCAGTTTGAAAATCCCTATGTGCTCTTCCTTAAGGAGATGATAAAATATGATGATGTCAGGGATGTTTCTATTGGATATGACAAGGTGTTGCGGATGCAAGGCCAGTTATGTGTGCCCAAAATGGATCGATTGAGTGAGTTGATTCTTGAAGAGGCTCACAGTTTGAGGTATTAAGATGTATCATGATTTGAGGCAACACTACTGGTGGAGGAGAATGAAGAAAGGTATAGTGTAGTATGTGGCTCGGTGCCTAAACTATCACCAGATGAAGTATGAGCATTAGAGGCCGGATGGTTTTTTTCAAAGACTTGAGATTCCCGAGTGGAAGTGGGAGCATTTTACCATGGACTTTGTTTTTGGGCTCCCACCAACTTTGAATAAATTTAATGCAGTATGGGTTATTATAGAAAGGTTGACCTAGTTGGCTCAATTCACCCCGGTGGTGACCACCTATTCTCCAAGAATCTAGATCATTTATATATCATTGAGATGGTTTATCTCCACGGTCTGATGGCATCCATTATCTTCGATCGAGGCACGAAGTTCATATTGTGTTTTTGGAGATCTATGCAACTTGAGTTAGGCTCACATGTGAAGTTGAGTACATCATTTCACCCCAGACAGACGAATATTCCGATCACACCATTCAAATTTTTGAGGATACGCTTCATGCGTGTGTTATGTATTTCGGGGGTTCCTAGGATAAATTTTTTCCGCTTGTAGAGTTCTCCTACAACAACATCTACCAATTGGGTATCTAGATGGATCGTTTTGAGGCCCTATGTGGGAGGCGGTGCCATTCTCCAGTTGGTTGGTTTGAGTCGGGAAAGGGTAGGTTATTGGGCATAGATTTGGTTCGAGATTCCTTGGATAAATTCAAGTTGATTCAGGATCAGCTTCTTACATCCCAGTGTAGATAGAAAAGTTATGCTAATCAAAGGGCTCACAGTGTAGGATTATGGTTAGAGAAAAGGTTTTGTTCATGTTTTCACTCATGAAGGGTGTGATGAGGTTTAGGAAGAAATGGTAAGTTGAACCCTAGGGACATCGGTCCTTTTGAGATCCTTGAGAGAGATGGAGAGGTGGCCTGCAAGCTTGCATTGCCACCAAACCTATTGTCGGTTCACCCGGTATTCCATATTTCTATGCTCCGGAAGTATTATGGTGATTCGTCCATGTATTAGATTTCAGCTCTATCCAATTGGATAAGGATTTGACTTATGTTGAGGAGTCGGTGGCTATCTTGGACATGCTGGTCCGAAAGATGAGGTCAAAGAGTACTGCTTCAGTGAAGGTTCAATGGAGGGGTCACCCGGTCGAGGAGGAGACTTGGGAGACCGAGAATGATATGCAGAGTTGTTATCCTCATCTTTTCACCACTTAAGGTATGTATCAATGCATGTTCGAGGACGAAAGTTTATTTTAAGAAGGGGAGAATGTAACAAGCAGCCGGTCATTTTATGTTTTTGCACCCCGTTTCTCCTTTTGATGCTCGCACATGTGAATTGGTTGTTTTCTGACTTGCGGGTTTTGTTAGTTTCATTCCATGAATATTTCGGGTTGATTTTGGCCTTTTGATTCTTGATAGAAGCCTAAGTTGATTATGTTGACCAATAATGGTGTTTTCATGACTCTTACAGCTTTGTATCGTGATTTTGGACCTAGGCATATGATTAGAATCGATTTCGGAGGTATGTAGGTTGATTTGTGTTCTTTTTCCAAAAATTGGCAATTTGAGGTTTAGAAGTTTGCCTGTAGGTTGAATCTTGGCTATCAGGTGCGGAATTTGGTTTTGGGACTTGTTATAACTCCATAATGCTATTTCAAAATTTTTCGTAAAATTTGGTATCTTTCGAAGTTGATTTGTTATGAGTCGGACACTTAGTTACGATTCTAGAAAGTCTTCAACTTCACTTTGAGATTTTTGCATTTTAGTGTCTGATTCGTAGTTCTAGATGTTATTTTTGTGTTTTAATCTTACGGGCAAGTTGATATGATGTTTTTAGACTTTTGTGGATGTTTGGTTTGGAGCCCCAAGGACTCGGATGAGTTTCTGACGTGATTCAGAATGTTTTGGACTGAAACTAAACTTGCCGGTCTGCTGGTGTTCTAATGACACAATTGCGAGCAGTAGCATCACAATTGCGAACATGGCAGGGGAGGGTCTGGTATCAAAAATGTGATTCCTTGTTCGCATTTGTGAAGTATAGGCCTCGGTAGGATAGTTTGCATTTGCAAAGTCTTTCTCGCATTTGAGGGGAGGACAGACGTCTCTTTTGGGAGTCTGAGTCGCAATTGCGACATTTCCTCAGAGATCAATGGACGCAATTGTGAGTCTCTCCTTGAAATTGCGAGGGTTCACAATTACTAACCTAGTGTCGGAGATGCGACAACTACAACTGATCAAAAGGGCTGGGAGTCGAGATTTTATCTCATTGTTCTCACAATTTAGAACCCTAGACTCGATAGGATGCGATTTGGAAATGGGATTTTCATCTACAAACGTTGGGTAAGTGATTCTAATCAATTTCCGACTCTATTTCCTGATTGTGTCTTAGATTTAACGTCAAATTTATGAGAATCAAAAAGGGAAAATTTTCAAATTTTGTCATGTATTTGAAACATGGAGAATTTAGTTTTTAGAGTCGATTAGGACTCGGAAATGAAAATGAAACACATATAAAGACTCATGGGGTTATGGGTAGTCGAAATATACCCTTGGACCGGGTTTTGATCGGGCGGGCCTAGGTTGATTTTTGTTGACTTTTTGGGAATTTTTTAAAGATCAAAGTCTTATCTATTGTAGTTGTTTTCCCTTGCGTTGTTTGATGATATTAAGTCATTCCTTGTTAGATATGAGTCGTGTGGAGGTGAATTTTAGGAGAAAAGCTATTTTCGAGGGTTAAGTTGGCCTATTTGAGGTAAGTATCTTGACTAATTTTGTGTGGGGGAACTATCTTTAGGATTTTGGTTGATTGTGCTATTTGTTCTATGTGAAAGCCGTGTACACAAGGTGACAAGTGGATACATGGGCTATATGCAGAATTTGACCGGTTTAGGATATTTAAACTCTTTCTATGCCTTGAAATGAATTCTCATAATATGTTATATCTCTCATTGTTAATCTACTCCTACATGTGTTAATCTGTCTTTACATGCTTTATTTGGCATTGTTAACACTTTTTCTACCCCTCACTTGTTATTTTGCTCTTATATGCTCTAGTTGAAATTATTTTCTTCCTTATTGGTTTGTTGCCTCTTCAATTGTTAAATTGTTTTTACTCGAATTTGTTATTTTGTGGAATATCTTCTTGTTGAGTTATTGGTGTTGAAGTTGTAAAAGCCGTTAGCACAATAAGGTGAAGCTGGTAATTGTTGAGATTCTTGTGAACATAGTGGTTGAGCCATGGGCTATTTGTTGTGGAAACATTGGTATTGTTGATTCTTTGGAAAGTTGTGGCATAAGGGCACTTGTGATGCGAGTTGTGATTATGTTGTGAAATTGATACGCCTACGGTTGTATAAGGCTAGGGTTTGATACTCATGCGGTGAGATAAGGTGGGCTTGATACACGTTTTGCTAGTAGGGGAACTACTTCAAGCCACACAATGAGAAAAGGTGGGCTAAAACGCGCATAGCTATTTCGGGAAAATGGTTTCAAAACTGAATGTAAGTCTCACTCTGATACAGAAGGAAAGACTATGATTAAAATTGGGAAATGTGAAAATGAGGTGGTACCTCGGATGTGATTTCTTGTTGTGCACTCAGAGTTAAAATGGCTTCTTGATCGAATAGTTCTCGTTGTTTTTTAATTTCCTTACTTGAAATTATTCATATTTATTTCCTTGTTGTTTTATCGGGTGTTTATTCTTTGTTGCTATTACAGCTTAAACTTACATTGTCAGCTTACATTATTGAACTATTTACTTGTCATTTACTTCCTAGCTTTTATAATTTAGATTGTGCTACTCTCTATAGTTCTCCTTTATCCTAGTAGGTATCTTGACCTGGCGTCGTCACTACTCTACCAAGGTTAAGCTTGATACTTACTGGGTACCGTTATTGTGTACGAATACTGTGATGACCCAAAGGGTCATCTTATAAATTAAGACTTCATTCCATGCTCATTAGACTTAAAAATGTAACGACCCCAAACCCTAACCGGTCGTGATGGCCTTTATCGTAGAACTAGGCTAGCCAACAATCCCATATTTACAGTTTCTTTCCAAAATCCCAACTCATTTTCAACATTTCATAAACGTAAATAAATTACTGAATCTTTTAAGTAAAAAAAATAGTTAAACAGTCTAAAACTATTCCCAAGACCCGGAGTCAACATGTCATGAGCATTAAGGAATATACCAAAAAGTCTACTATAATAATACAAAACCTCGGAATGAATAACTAGGTACAACATAAGAAGGGAAAACAGAGATGATGCGGACGCTGAACAACTACCTCTATGTCCCGAACTCTGGCTCCACACAGAATAGATGGCTAACGCTCGGTATCAACACATGTATCTGCACACAGGGGTGTAGGGAGTGATGTGACTACGCCAACTCAGTAGTAATGAAAATAAATCAAGTCTTAAGTAGTAAGAAACACATAAAATAAAATCATCAGTTCACAATATGCACATCATTTCTTTCCAATAGTATATAAACACACACACATACACACACACACACACACACACACACACACACACACACATATATATATATATATATATATATATATATATATATATATATATATATATATATGAAATCAACATGCCTTAAAGCCAACTTCAATAAACTCCTTTGAAATATGTGTTTTGTAACAATTTTGGAAATAAAAATACCTGAAGAATTTAGTGTAAAATGAAATAAGTCATAAGTAGCCCCTCGGGGCAAAACGTGAATCATAAATTGCCCCTCGGGCAGAACATCACTCAGCATACCTCACAGTCACTCAGTATCAGACCCTCGAGCAACGTCGCTATCACTCATGCTTCCCAATCACTCGTCACTCGGCACTCGCACTCAGTAGGTACCTCCGCTCACTGGGGGTGTGTACAGACTCCGGAGGGGCTCCTTCATCCCAAGTGCTAATATCAAGCCACCACGTGACATATCATATCCTCACAATCAGTCCCTCGGCCTCACTTAGTCAGAAACTCTAAAAAGACCCTCGGGCGTATGAGTAAATCGGGGTACTCGATCCAAAACATCATTTTATATCTCAAAATAGTGTAAATAAGGCTGAGTTTCAAAATCAGTTAAACATAATATAACTTAGTGTAAATCATAAGTCAACACATAGAGGAAAATAACATTAAAAAGAAAAGCTCCCAAGGGGTCTAAAAAAGCGGCACGAGGCCCCAAATATGGCTTATAGCCCAAATATAACAGTAATTTTAGAACACCATTTAACATATGATTTAGAGTAAAATACGCAACCTAATAGTTGTCGCGGAGAGGACCAAGTCCAATAAAAAATCAGTGCACGCCACATACTCGTCATCCGACATGTGCGTCATTCTAAAAATAGTGAGATATACGAAGTTCGGGTTTTCATACCCTCAAGACAAGATTTATAGCCATTACTTACCTCTACCAGGCGACAAAACTAGTCTGTGATGCTCTTGCCCCTCGAATCGGCTCCCTATTGCTCCGAATCTAACCAAAACCAGATTAACATCATCAATATATGCTAAAGAAACAAAACCTAATCGAAAGCTATCAATTTTAAGCACAACTCCCGAAATTGGCAAAACCCGTACCCTGGGACCACGTCTCGGATTCGATAAAAATCGCGTCACAAGAATCCTTATCCCTTCCCGAGTCTACACATATATAATGTATCAAAATCCAACCACAAACAACTCCCTAATTCCTTAATTACAAGTCTCAATTTTTTCCAAGCCCTAAACCCCCAATTCATGCCGCTAATCCACAAATTCCTAGCCTAATCCGTCACAAAATAACATAGAATATAATTTATAATCAGGGAAACTTACCTCCACTAAAGACTCTCGAATTCCTCCTTCAATTTTCTCCCAAACTAGCTCAACCCGCATGCAAAAATGAAGGAAATGCCAAAATTTTGCGGAGGCACCTATTTATACTGTCTGCCCAGTTAATCCGCACCTGCAGACAA
Source organism: Nicotiana knightiana (assembly GCA_005239525.1). Taxonomy (NCBI): domain Eukaryota; kingdom Viridiplantae; phylum Streptophyta; class Magnoliopsida; order Solanales; family Solanaceae; genus Nicotiana; species Nicotiana knightiana. Next base: position 110,963 of record ML419312.1, read on the forward strand.
TTCTTCGCACCTGCGGTCACAGGTGCGCACCTGCGCAATTCTATTAAAAGTCCAATTCTCGCACCTGCGGTGATTCACCCGCACCTGCGGCTTTGCAGGTGCGGCCCATACCTCGCACTTGTGACTTCCTCTAGTCTGAACTCTTTCCCCACCTGCGCAAGGACCTTCGCACCTGCGGCCATCGCACTTGCGGCTCCCCATCAACAGGTGCGGCCTCACCAGTAAAATTACACCAGCAGCAACTTTGCTGCAATTTCCTAAGTCCAAACCTCCATTAACCATCCGAAATCAATCTTGAGCCCCTCGGGGCCCCAACCAAACATACCAACACATCCCATATTCTCATTTGAACTTAGTCGAGCCTCCGAAACACCAAAAACAACACAAAACATCAAAATCACATCAAATTCAAGCCTATGAACTTTAAAACTTCTAAATTTCACCAGCGATGCCGAAACCATCCAAAACACATCTGATTGACCTGAAAATTTGTGCACATATACAAAATGACATTATGAACCTGCTCAAACTTCTGAAATTCCATTCCGACCCCGATAGCCTATTTTCCCCTGCCGACCGAAAATTGCCAAAAACTAACTTCTGCCAATTCAAGCCTAATTCTACACCGGACATCAAAACTTCATTCCGAACACACTCTTAAGTCCCAAATCACCTAAAGAAGCTATCCGAGCCATAAAATCCACATACCGAGTTTGTTTACCAATAAGTCAACTCTCGGTTGACTTTTCCAACTATTAAGCCAATTTAAGAGACTAAGTGTTTCAGTTCTCACCACAACCACTCCGAACCCGACCCAACATGACATAACTAGGCTAAGAAACATATGATAAAGCAAAAACATGGGGAAATGGGGCTAATTTCACGAAACAACCGGTCGGGTCGTTACATCCTCCCCCTCTTAAATAAATGTGCGTTCTCGAACGGGTCTAGAAACATACCTGGATTATCAAATAAGTGAGGATATATGCTCTGCATCTCCCGCTCGGTATCCCAGGTGGAATCCTCCACCGGCTGTCCTCACCACTGAACCTTCACTGAAGTTATATCCTTAGACCTCAACTTTTCTGACCTGATGACCCAAAATAGCCATTGGCTCTACCTCATATGCCATATCACCCTCGAGCTGAACCGTTTTGAACTCCAAAACATGAGACGGGTCGCCAACATACTTCCGGGGCATCGAAACATGGAACACCGGTTGAATACTCGATAAGATAGGAGGCAAGGAAAGTCTATAAGCTACCTCCCCAATCCTCTGAAGCACCTCAAATGGCCCGATGAACCGGGGACTCAGCTTTCTCCTCTTCCCGAACATCATAACACCCTTCATGGGTGACACATTCTGTAGCACCTTCTCCCCAACCATGAAAGACACATCTCGGACCTTCCGGTCCACATAACTCTGCTGCCTAGACTGCGCCGTGCGAAGCCTCTCCTGAATGAACTTCGCCTTACCCAACACATCCTGAACCAAGTTTGTGCCCAATAGCCTAGCCTCGCCCGACTCGAACCAACCAACTGGAGATCTGCACCTCCTACCATATAAAGCCTCATACAGAGCCATCTGGATACTCGAATAATTACTATTATTATATGCAAACTCTGCGTGTGGCAGAAACTACTCCCATGAACCCCAAAAATCAATGACATAGGCACCCAACATATCCTCCAAAATTTGAATAGTACGCTGCGACTACTCGTCGGTCTGAGGATGAAACACTGTGCTCAACTCGACCTAAGTACCTAACTCCCTCTGCACGGCCCTCCAAAAATTGAGATGTGAACCGAGTATCTCTGTCAGAAATGATAGAAACTGGACCCCCATGCAATCGGATAATCTCCCTGATGTAAATCTCAGCTTACCTCTCTGAAAAATAAGTAGTACCAACAGGAATGAAGTGCGCAGACTTGGTCAGCCGATCAACAATAACCCATATAGCATCAAACCTCCTCGAAGTTCGTGGAAGCCCAACTACGAAGTCCATGGTGCTCCACTCCCACTTCCACTCCGGAATATCTAATATCTGAAGCAATCCACCCGATCTCTGGTGCTCATACTTGACATGCTGACAGTTGAGACACGAAGCCGTGAACTCAACGATATCCCTCTTCTTCCGCCTCCACCAATAATGTTGTCTCAGATCCTGATACATCTTTATGGCGCCTGGATGGATGAAATACCGCGAACTATGGGCCTCAGCTAGAATCAAATCTCAAAGTCCATCCACACTGGGCACAAAAATACGGACATGTATCCTCATGACCCCATCATCACCGATAACCACATCCCTGGCATCACCAGGATGGACCTTGTCCTGAAGAACGTGCAAGTGTGGATCATCATACTGGCGTGCTCTAATCTGATCATAAAGAGAAGATCTGGAGGCTACACAAGTCAATACCCGCGGGGGCTCTGATAGATCCAATCTCACCAACTGAACCGCTAAAGCCTGAACATCAAGTGCTAAAGGCCACTCTACTACTGGAAGGTGGGATAGACTCCCCAAACTCTCCGCTCTGCGACTTAGGGCATCGGCCACTACATTGGCCTTTCCCGGATAATATACTGAGGTCATAATCCTTGAGAAGCTCCAACGACCTCTTATGACGCAAATTCATATCCTTCTGCTTAAGCAGATGCTGCAATCTATGATGATCAGTGAAAATCTCACAATGCACCCCATACAAATAATGATGCCAAATCTTCAAGGCGTGGACAATAGCTGCTAGCTAAAGATTGTGCACGGGATAATTCTTCTCATGCACCTTCAACTGTCTGGACGTGTAGGCAATCACCCTACCATCCTGCATCAAAACTGCTCCAAGGCCAACTCTCAAGGCATCACATTAAACTGTATAAGAACCTGAACCCGTAGGTAAAACCAACACCGGAGCTGTATTCAAAGATGACTTGAGCTTCCGAAAGCTCTCCTCACACTCCTCAGTCCACCTAAACTGAGCATCCTTCTGGGTCAGTATGGTCATAGGTGCTGCAATAGATGAAAATCCATCTACAAAACGGCGATAGTACCGTACCAAACCAAGGAAGCTACGAATCTTGGTAGCAGATCACTATCTAGGCCAGCTCTGCACTGCCTCTATCTTCTTTGGGTCAACATGAATACCCTCACTGGACACCACGTGCCCCAAGAACGCTACTGAATCAAGCAAGAACTCACACTTCGAAATTTACGCATACAATCTCTTCTCCCTCAAGGTCTTAAAGCATAACTCTCAAATGCTGCTCATGATCCTTCCGAGATTGGGAATACACCAAGATATCGTCAATAAACACGATGACAAAAGAGTCCAGATAAGGTCGGAATACACTGTTCATCAAGTGCATAAAGGCTGCTGGGGCATTGGTCAGCCTAAAGACATAACCAGAAACTCATAATGAACATATCTAGTCCTGAAAGAAGTATTCGGAATGGCTGGCCCCCGAATCTTCAATTGATGATAGCCGAAATGCAAGTCAGTCTTGGTAAACACCCTGGCACCTTGCAACTGATCAAACAAGTCATCAATATGAGGCAAGGGATACCGGTTCTTTGCCATTACCCTTTTCAACTATTGATAATCAATACATATATTCATAGAACCATCCTTCTTCTTCAAAAACAATACCGGTGCAGCCCAAGTTGATACACTAGGCCGAATGAACCCCTTATCTAGGAGTTTCTGAAATTGCTCCTTTAATTTCTTTAGCTCTGTTGGTTCCATAGGATAAGATGGAATAGAAGTAGGCTGAGTGCCTGGCACCAGGTCAATACCTGTCACGCCCTAAAATCGAGGGACGCAACCGGCACTCAACCGGGTGACCCCAGTCTAGTGAACCTGATTTGCCTTTCCTATCCCACTCATTACCCCGTGATTTCAATATACATCATTCAGGTAAAATAGCCATTTCTAACTTAAGCTTAAGTTTCCAACTTGAATTCACTTCTACCTTTTATCATTTCTAACACATGATACCAAATACTTACAAAATACATACAATATTATCAACGTGGACCACGATTCCAAACCGTACTTTTACTACCCAAAATACATATATACTTTCCCCACATTAGGTCTACGGAGCCTCTACAAGTACAAAAGATTTATATACTACTTGCCGGCAACAAGGCCCCGACTATACCTTACACTACACCATAAACTCAAATTAAGGTGACATGAGCCACACGTGGCCCCGGGAGGAAGTGGGGCTCATCAGAACAGCTGACGGAAAGGAGAGGAGGCATTACTGATGGTGGGCTGAATTACCTACTGTAGAACTACCTACATTTATATAAGAAAATGTAGCGCCCCCGGCAAAAGGGACGTTAGTACTGTGGAATAGTACTAGTATGTATGAGCAAACTTCATCCCAAGTACAATGAAACAATACACAATTAAGAAACAGTACTAAAACCAATCAATCAATGCATGTGGAAGAGAACAACCAAATCATCAAGTTTCACAATCTCTCCTTTTCCCCTTTTCAGCTTTTCCATATTCAAGAGTTTACCCGATTTTTCATTTCGATGGTGATAATGATCACATTTCGTCCTTATTACCTCGGCCACCCTTGTTACCTCGGCCACCTTTATTGCCTCACACCTTATCAAGCTTATTGCTTTGTGTTGCGGCATGCAACCCGATCCCACCTGACAATCATATTTCATAAGAGCAACCATAAACAATTATATCACAAGAATCATCACTTCAAGGAAACAAGTTCATATTAACAATTTATGTATTTTGGCCCAAGGCACCATAACTCTCATCAAGTAGTAATTTCATGATCACGGTGTTGCCACAATCGTCCAATTCAGTTACATTGTTTCACAATACTCTTTTTCATTACTTCCACGCATGATTTTAAACTATTTTACACATTCACACATTTGAGCACATTATCAACCTTTCGTTCATTACATATCAAACATCTTTCAAAACTTCATACAACACAGTAGCATGACAATCAACCAGGAAAATCAGAGAATAGAATCTCACGCCTCAACATGTTCGAACAATAAATTCACGTATTTCCAAACAAGGTACACATACCAAATACCCAGACCCAACAAGAGGATTCGACGAAGGTTAAAGTTAGCCATACATACCCCGAATCAGTATATTTCCTTAATTCCTATCTCAAATCACTGGGCATTCTATCACCTTCAACCTAATTCATAAGGCGGCACATTTAAACATAGAATTAGGAATCATGAACATGTCTCGAACTCATTTGGGGTTTCTATCAAATACTAGGTGTTCTTTTTGGATTAGATAACCCTTCTTTAATGAAACATTACCCTAACCTATTTTCCTTAACTAGATTACGGCAGATTGAGTGCATGCATGCAAGGTTCTCATCCCCGTCTTCATGAACTATCCTACCCATGATTCATTTTAACATGATCTGGAAATTTAGGGTTAATGGGGTGGAAGCTTACCTCTTAGAGTGAAGAAATTTGTGTTCTACTTGATTTGTTCCAAGCTTGAGTGATGAAGGAAGACCAATTTGATGAAGTTGGGACTTTCTCTCTCTAGAACCAATTTGATGAAGGGGAGGTGTGTTTTTAATGGATTCGGGTCGGGTTTTAAAATTAGAAAACTAGAAGCCCGACACAAGAATGCGGTCAGGAATGCGATTGCATTCCTGTCATGCGGTCCGCATAATCGACTGCACAATGACCCTCAAGATGGGCCAAAATTCGAAACACACTGCCCAGGTATGTGACCATTGTGCGGTCCGCATACACGTTATGCGATTGCATACTGGACCACATAGTTGACTTCAAACGGGGCAGTACTCTGCCTAGGTATGCGACTATTATGCGGTCCGCATACACGATGTGCGATCGTATAGTGCGTCACCTAACATCTACTTTCTGGACAAATTATATTCTTTAAGTCTCGGGGTACTTTTTAATAAGTTCGGGTCTGTTTCAAATATTCCAAAAATAAAAACAACTCGGGGACTGATTCGGGAATTATTTTTAAGCGAGAAAATGTTACGAGTCTTTACAATACGAAAATTAATGTCCCTGTCAGGTGGCATGCCTGGCATGTCTGCAGGAAACACGTCCGGGAAGTCACGGACCACAGGAACCGAATCAATAATAGGAGTCTCACTGCTGGTATCCCTCACAAAAGCCAGATACGATAAACACCCGCTCTCAACCATGCGCTGAGACTTCAGGTAGGAAATCACCCTGCTAGTCATATACTCAGAAGAACCTCTCCACTCAACCCTTGGACATCGTGGCATAGATAAGGTCATGGTCTTAGCGTGATAGTCAAGAACAACATGACACGGAGATAACCAATCCATGCCTAATATCACATCAAACTCGACCATACTGAATAATAATAGGTCCACTCGGGTCACTACACCCCAAATAGATATCACACACGACCGATAAACACGGTCCACAATAATAGTATCGCCCACCGGAGTCGACACATGAACAGACGTAACTAAAGACTCACAGAGCATATGCAGAAAATGGGCAAAATATGATAAAACATAGGAATATGTAGAAGCAGGGTAAAATAAAGCAAGGCATCTCGGCAATAGACTGAGACATTACCTACAATCACTGCATCGGAGACCATAGAATCTGGCCTGGCTGGAAAGGCATACATACGGGCCTGACCTCCACCTGCTCGACCTCCCCCTCTAGAGCGGCCGCTAGCTGACTGACTACCACCCCTGGTTGTCTGGGCGGGTGGTGAAGTAACTGGAGCTGAAGTCGAGGGCTGGCCCCTCTGTCAAGAATACCACAAGGACGACGTGGACACTACCTCCACATGAGCCCAAATTTGCCGCACTCAAAGAAACTCCCTGGAGGTGGAGACGAGGACTGATAGAAACCCCTTGCACCAGAATGGCCACTGGTCTCCAAAATCCCAGCAGTATGAAACATCCTCTGGTCTCCAAAATCCCAGCAGTATGAAACATCCTCTGACACTTATCCGGAAAACCCTGGGAATCTCCCTCAGCACCACTGAACGTCGGGGGCTGAAGTCTACTAAATCTCTCTAAACTACACTGTCGTCCTCTGGCATAGCCGGAACCACGAAGTCCCGAAATGGAGCAACCGGTTGGGCTAGAACTACCCCCGGTGTTTGATGGCCCTGAGTAACCTGCTCAGGTGTCCGGGAAACTGGAGTCTGATTGCCTCCCCCAGCCCAAGAAGTAGTGGAAACTGCCTGAGCAAGGGTGGTACACACGGTCAAGATCAGAGCCAAGGTCTCCTGAAGACCCGAAATAATAATAGGAGTGCTGGTGCCTGAGCCTGTCCCGCTGGAGCATCTGCGGTAGGAACCTGATCCTGAATAGTATGGGAATCAACTGGTATTGCTCAGGCTGCTACACGGGCTGCCCCTATATCTACCACGGCCTCGACCGCGGCCTCGACCCCTCACTGGTCTAGCTGGTGGCTGATCCCCTTGATCGGTAGCACGAGTCCTCTCCATCTGTGAGAGAATGAAACAACAGAAGTTTAGATTTCCAGAATCAACAAAATGGCACGACAAAATTCAAGAAAAATTAGATTGCTCCTAAGGGTTCCGCAGCCTCTCTAATATAAGTACAAACGTCTTCGTACCAATCCGCAAGACTCTACTAAACCTGCTCATGACCGTCGAGTCCTATGTAACCTAGCCTCTAATACCAACTTGTCACGACCCCAAACCCTAACCGGCCGTGATGACGCCTATCGTGGAACTAGGCTGGTCAACAATCCCATATTTATAGTTTCTTTCCAAAATCCTAACTTATTTTCAACATTTCATAAACGTAAATAAATTTCTGAATCTATTAGGCAAAACAAGCAGTTAAATAGTCTAAAACTATTCCCAAGACCCGGAGTCAGCATGTCATGAGCATCTAAGGAATATACCAAAAGGTCTACTATTATAATACAAAACTTTTGGACGAATAACTAGGTACAACATAAGAAGGGAAAACAGAGATGGTGTGGATGCTGAACAACTACTTCTATGTCCCGAACTCTGGCTCCGCACAGAATAAATGGCTAACACTCGGTATCAGCACCTGTATCTGCACACAGGGGTGTAGGGAGTAATGTGAGTACGCCAACTCAATAGTAATGGAAATAAGTCAAGTCTTATGCAGTAAGAAAAACATAAAATCAAATCAAATCATCACTTCACAATATGCACATCCTTTCTTTCCAACAGTATATACACACATATATATATATATACACACATATATATATATACATACATATATATATATATACATACATATATATATATATATATATATATATATATATATATATGTATATATATATATATGTATATATATATATGTATGTGTGAGTTTATATATATATATATATGTGTTTATACATATATCTTGTCCTGAGGGGTCTAAACAGCAGTGAGGAAAATAGCAGTAAAAAGAAAAGCCCCCAAGGGGTTTAAACAAGTCGGCATGAGGCCCCAAACATGGCTTATAGCCCAAATATAGCAATAATTTTAGAACACCATTTAACATATGATTTAGAGTAAAATACGCAACCCAATAGTTTCCACGCAGAGGACCCAGTCCAATCCAAAAATCAGTGCATGCCACATACTTATCATCCGACATGTGCGCCATTCTAAAAACAGAAAGAAATACGAAGTGCGGGGTTTCATACCCTCACAATACTAATCCGCGATGCTCTTGCCCCTCGAATCGGCTCCTGATTGCTCCGAATCTAACCAAACCCAAATTAATATCAACAATATACGCTAAAGGAACAAAACCCAATCGAAAGCTATCATTTTAAGCACAATTCCCGAAATTGGCCAAACCCGAGCCCTAGGCCCACGTCTTGGAATTCGATAAAAATCACATCATAAGAATCCTTATCCCTTCCCGAGTCTACACATATAAAATGTATTAAAATCCAACCACAAACAACTCCCTAATTCCTTAATTACAAGTCCCAATTTTTCTCATGCCCTAAACCCCCAATTCATGCCATTAATTCACAAATTCCAAGCCTATCCATCACAAAATAACATAGAATCGAGTTTATAATCTGGGAAAATTACGTCAACTCTGAAGACTCTCTGATTCCTCCTTCAATTTACCCCAAAACTAGCTCAACCCGCATGCAAAAATGAAAGAAATGCCAAAATTTTACGGAGGCACCTATTTATACTGTCTGCCCAGTTAATCTGCACCTGCGAGCAATTCTTCGCACCTGCGCAATTCCATTAAAAGTCGAATTCTCGCACATGCATTGATTCACCCACACCTGCGGGTTCGCAGGTGCGGCCCAAGCCTCATTTCACACCTGTGGGCATCGCACCTGCGGCTCCCCATCTGCAGGTGCGACCACAGCAATAAAATGACACCAGCAGCAACTTTGCTACAATTCCCTAAGTCCAAACCTCCATTAACCATCCGAAATCAATCCCGAGCCCCTTGAGGTCCCAACCAAAAATCCAATACATCCATAACCTCATTCGAACTTAGTCAAGCCTCCGAAACACCAAAAACAATGCAAAAACATCAAAATCACATCAAGATCAAGCCTATGAACTTTGAAACTTCTAAATTTCACCAAGAATGCCAAAACCATCCAAAACACATCCGATTGACCTGAAAATTGGAGCACATATCCAAAATGACATTACGAACCTACTCTAACTTCCGTAATTCCATTCTGACCCTGATAGCCTATTTTCCCATGCCGATCGGAAATCGCCCTAACTTCCGCCAATTCAAGCCTAATTCTACACCGGACATCAAAAATTCATTTCGAACACACTCCTATGTCCCAAATCACCTAACGAAGCTATCCGAGCCATAAAATACACATTCCGAGGTCGTTTACAATACGTCAAAATCCCGGTTAACTTTTCCAACTATTAATCCAATTTAAGAGACTAAGTGTATCGGTTCTCAGCACAACTACTCTGAACCTGAACCAACCGACCCAGAACGACATAAATAGGCTAAGAAATATATGATAATGCAGAAACAGGGGGGAAACATGGCTAATTTCACGGAATGACCGGCCGGGTCATTAAAGAAAATATTAATTTAATTTACCTCGATTTGAGTGGATAGTTCAGGCATAAAACTGGAAAGTTTTTATGTGAAAATACGAGAAATAATATTTTTTGGAATTAAAAATTTTGTTTTAGTTGACTTGGTTCAACATTTTGAGTGAATGGACCCAGATCCGTATTCCGACGATCTCGGGAGGTCTGCATTAAAATATGGGACTTGAGTGTATGCCAGAATTGATTTTCGAGGTCCCTAGCTTTAGAAATCAATTTTTGAAGAAAATTATTGTGCTGGATTTTTAAGGAAATGAATTAATGTTTGAACTCATTGGTATCGGGCCCGTATTTTGGTTCTGAGGCCCGGTACAGGTTTGTTATGATATTTAAGTCCTGTATGTGAAATTTGGTAAGAACCAGAGTTGATTTGATGTGATTTGGACGTCCAGTTGAGAAATAGTGAAAGTTAAGTGTTCTTGAGAAAAATGATAAATTTTGAGGTTATATTCATATTTTAAATGTTATTTTCATGATTTGATCGCACAAGCATGTCTGTACGATATTTTTAGATTTGCGTGCATGTTTGGTTTAGAGCCCCGACGGCTCGGGTGAGTTTCAAATAGGCTACGGGATGTTTACACTTAGAAATCTTTGTTGTTTTTGTTGTTCTGGTGCACAATCAATTTGTTCTTCGAGTTCGCGTTCGCGTTACTCCACTCGCGAATGCGTAAAGTAGAATATGCACTAGGGACATTTTGTACTATGCGAACGCGCCCACCTGGTCGCGAACGCGGAGGCCACTGTGCCTAATACTACGCCAACACGTTCTCTCACGCGAACGCAAAGGTGAACTGGTCTAACCCATCGTGAACGCGGCAGGTCCATCGCTAACGCGATGAATGTCTACCCAGTCATATAAAACAACTTTTAAAAATCGAGCAGAACCTATTTTCTTCATATTTTCGAACATCAAAGACCTAGAGGAGATTTTCTTCACACGAATTCATCCCCAAAGTGTTGGTAAACAATTCTAATGTCTTCTTTTTCAATTACCCAATGTTTTTCATCGCTTTTCAATAAAAAATCAAAAAATTTCATGGTAGAAATTGGGGGTTTGGGTAGAATTAGGGGAATTTTATAAAAATGGAATTTTGACCTTGAATTGGGGTCTGATTTCAAAACTAATTGCATATTCGGGATCGGGGGTGAATGGGTAAACGAAATTTTATCCGAGCCCCGAGTTTTGACCAAGTGTGCCCGGGGTTGGGTTTTAACGTTTTTTGAGAAAATTTAGAAAAATAATGATTGTTCAGTAAAGTTAGTTCCTTTAGCATAAATTAATGATATTAAACTAATTATGATTAGATTCGAGCGGGTTAGAGACAAATTGAAAAGGAAAAGCGGTAATTGAGCAGTGAGTGGACTGCGAATTTGAGGTAAGTGCTTGGTTTAACCTTGACTCAAGGGAATAGGAATCCCCACATAATGCTATGTGAATTTGCATGTGTGTGGTGTATGGGTGAGGGGACGAGTATCTATGCCTTACTAGACTATTGTTGAACATGGTCCCTTCCTCGTTTCCAATTTAATTGATCCCTGGCTTAATTGTTTCATGATCATTGATGTTTACATGCCTATATGGTTTTGTTAACTTTTTGTTAAGTATTGTTTCAAGAATTTTTGAAGTGTTGGTTGTTCCTTTGGCTTCATTGTGATACATAAAAGGGTAAGCTAGTTGACAATGTTTTAAATATATATGTTCCGGTTGGTTTATTTGTGAAATGATAAATGATGAAGTTATGAGTAGTACATTTTACTACTTACAATTGTTGAGACAAAAATATTGTGAAAGGCTTTGACCTGAATTGTGAAATATTTTATAAATAATATGATGTGATTGTCTGGTGGGAGCTGGTTGCACGCCGCAACAAGGAGTGATAAGGGTGGGCAGGTGGGATCGTGTTACACTCCGCAACAGAAGAAATAAGGGTGATATATATATATATATATATATATATATATATATATATATATGGAGGATCAATGAGGGTAGACATATGGGAGCGGGTTGCGCGATAAGGGAAAATATTTATGTTTTACTGATTTAAACACAAAGATGTGGAAAAACTCCGATTTTATTAAAAAGTTTTTCATACTCTGATTTTTGTTGTGATTTAAATTGGAACTTGGAAATTTTGAGGAGTTGCTTATAGCTGATATCTGAAAAGAGTTATCCGAGTTGTTTTTATTTACTGTTGCAAGTTACTAGCTATTTAATTTATTATTATTATTTCCTTCTTTCTTTATTACATATATTGTTCACAGGTTATATTGTTAATTCCCCGCCGTAGCCTCGTCACTACTTCGTCGAGGTTAGGCTCGGCACTTACTCAGTACATGGGGTCGGTTGTACTAATACTACACTCTGCACTCTTTTGTGCAGATCCAGGTACCGGCCAGAGTTAGGAGATTTTAGTAGCTGACAACATCGTTCGGAGACACGAGGTAGTTCTTCTGGCGTCCGCATATTCCTGGAGTTTTTGCTTAATTTTATAGACACTATTTTATTATATTCAAAAACATATATATAATTATTTCAACCCAGTATTTGTAGTACTCTTTAGTAGTTCGTGAATTGTGACACCAGATCCTGGGTAGTTATATAGATTGTTTTATTTAGTGGTTCGTTTCATCATATCGAGTATTATTCCTGATTACAATTATTGGAAATTATTAGATTTAGTATATTTCAAATTGTCTCATTGTGCTTAAGTAATTATTCAAAGGAAAAATGGCTAATCAAGTTTCTAACATTGGCTTGACTAGCAAGAGTTGTGTTAGGCGCCATCACGATCCCGTGGGTGGGGAATTTGGGTCGTGACACATACGCGCTTCTGCAAATTTTTGTGCAGATCCAAATTTGTCTTCCCGTGCTAGACGCTAGGGATTAATTCATTAACTACTTTCTGGAGACTTCAAGGTTTACATACACGACGTCTTCATGCCTCGAATTCACTTTCCATTATCTTCTCATTACTGTTATTTCCTTTATCATGTAGTGTTCTAGTAGAGATTTTAGAATATTCTATAGACCTTATCACTCAATTCCACCGGTTTTGGTAATTATGTTTTTGATGTTCTATTTTGGGAATATATATGAACTTATCGGTTTATTTTAGGATCTCGGTTGGTTTTTTCTGTTAAGATATTATTAAATGTTAGGCTTACCTAGTCTTAGAGACTATGATTCATCATGACATACTAAGGTGGAAAAATAGGGTCGTAACACCTACTCGGGCGAAGTACAAGCCGGGTGCGGATTCACGAGGAGAGTGTGAAGCTTGAGGATGGGAAAAATATGTCCTTAGCCCAACCCTGGGTGTGCGCATACATGAGATCTAATGGATAAGAGACGCCACAAGAACATGACTGCTACTCAAGGCCAAGAGCCTATATAGCAAACGGGCGGCACAATTGAAGTAAGCCTGCAGGGAAAGCTTCACCACATGCAAAATATCATACTAGAAAACCTTGAAATAAGAAAGGATAGCTTGTTGTTTGGGTGGCTACATGCATCATACGGGCTATTTGCATGCCACTGATGCTTAGATGAGAGGTCGGCCTGTGACTTATAGTATCAAAGAAGAAGGTGAGATGACTAGTGCATTTTTGAATGTCAGTGCGGAGATGATATCAAAGCAAAGATTAATGTTCTATATGCCACCATATATTGTGAACTCAATACCACTGGTCAAAGAAGGGATCAGTTGTGTGAGTTATGGCTGAAATTAGCTTTGTCTACCATGAACTATGAACTTCAGGATTGGACCACTTCATATTCAGTTATTTCTTCATCTTTGTATTTTGGAAGGTGATTTTGTGGCATCCTAGTTTGATAGAGATATTACCATGGATGTATTCCGAACAGTGGGTGCAATTTTCATAGGGATTCCAGTGAGGCACATTTTGTTTCGAAATAGAGCCATTGTGTGATGTTGATGGGATATTTTGCAAGAAGGGACAAACTATTAGCTGAAGCTCAATTGTTCCTGATTTTGCTGATCTGACAGGGTGTCAGAAACTCTATTAGCAGTCAGCTTTTCTAAGCAAGGCGTGGAGTTAAAGAATGTCAAGTGCAGACCAAGAGTGTTCCTTGCGCAAGTTGTATACGATTTGAACTAAGAGAGTTCACTAGCATTGGAAGCTTGTCAAGTTGAGATGTTTTCTTCCAGTTAAGTAGCAAGTTAGAGTTGTTGTCCATTTTTAATAAGTAAAATTTGCAACCCCAATTTCTTTTGATAGTTTGGGCTTCCGTTAAAGGTGTAGATATGCCGATGAGTCGGGTGGTTAAGAAAAGGCCATATTTTCCAGGTCGAGTAACCATATTGCAAAGAGTTTGAGCCATGGACTACAAACATTGGGCATTATCATGCATAGATCTTGCCACATTTTGAGATTCTTCACATAGGGTTGGACTTGAGAAGCACCTGAGGGCATTGAGAAGGTGCCTTCAAAAATGTTGGACGTTCAGATGATGGTAGCAGTTTCCTAGCCATCTGAAGGGTTGCAATGAATGGAGGATGAGTCACTTAACAACTGTGAAGATGGACATGTGTGCATGCTTCTTAGCTTGGTGCATGAATGTCACAAAGATGTGGATTCATCCACCCATGTTTGTGAAGAGGAGCAAACCATTTCATGGAAGACCTAGTGATGAATCGCTAAGGTGAAGAGGCGAGTTCAAAGTGGTAATAGCTATGCTTCATAATTGAGCGGAGTTCTAAGTTCGAAAGTGTCTAAAAAGGGGTACGCTGAATGATAAGAGACAACTGAGTTGAGGCCATCTAGAAGACACACCAACGGAGAAGTCATGCTAGAAGAACTTGGACGGTTCTTTCCTATAGGGCGAGTACAGAGGTACTAACTTGTAGTATTAGGTACTTGTTGAGGAAGTGAAAGTTGGAGAACAAAGATATCTTTTCTTGTATGTGCAGATGCTATAAATTTGAGAATGTAGTACTCACCATGAGTACGTCCCAAGAGCTTGTTGAGTTCCAGAGAGTGCGAAGCGGGTGAGTTTCCAAAGGTATGTTGCAGCATGAGTTTCCTGAGGTCGTGTAATATGCCAAGTGGGACAACAGTTGAGAAGTATTAACCCCCTTGATTGTGGGATGATCTTCCAAAGCACGGGCATTGGTGCAGTGATGTGAATCCTGAAGAGCACAAGTATTACAAGGGGTAATAAGGGCGAAGAAAGGGGCTACATGAGCGATTAGGCTACGGGAGCCGTGCTAGAGGGCGCGAAGTGGCATGGTGTGCTATTCAGCCACGAGAGCTAAGTCTACATGAGTTGTTGAGCTGCGGAAGTCGCTCCAGAGGGTGATCTAATGTGATTAACAGCCAGGGAAAAGCTTCGGATATATGAAGGTCGTGAGGGGTCATGGTATGGATGAGAAGTGTGTCAATAGAAAGTTATCCATCGGAGGATACAAGTGTTGAGGCACTTTCTAAGTGAACAACAAAGGAAGTGAAGTGTAGAGGCATGCTCGGAAGAAACTTGGAGGAGAAATGTGATAACTGTGGTTTTTAACCACGTATTAGTACCTTCTTGCTATATTTTTTAGTACCAAAGTAATGATTTTTCTGTCTGAATCTAATTAAAATGGTTGCATTGCACGTGTGCAGGAGAATGTGAGCTCAATGAAGAAAAACTAGCTCGTAAAGGAGATGTACTATCCACGGTCAGCAAAGATGAGAAATGCTAACAAACGTGTGGTCCGTAGAATTACATTTGCAGTCACAAAAGCAAATATGGTCTGCAGATGATGAAATGCGGCTCTCAAATTCAGCCAACAGAAATTCAAGTGCGGGCCACAAAAGCTAAAGTGGGACCGCGTAAATCGTTCTATTGAAAGCACGACATTATCAACCCGACCGAAGTGCGGACCACGTAAGATGAATTGCGACCGCATAGCCCTCCATAGGGTATTTTTATTAGAAATTTTAGAACACTATAAATAGGCGTATATCACTTTTTAAAAGCATTTTTTTCATATCGTAGCAGCAACTGGTCGTTATTCTTAGCTATTTGGGGATACTCTAAGCTACAATTAGAGTGGATTAATTACTTTTTCCTTTTACTTTAGCTTTATGTCTTTAGTTCCTTCTTCTTTACATCTTTCTATGATTATTAACATGAGTGTTGTATCTTCATCTAGGGTTGTGATTCAACTCTAGTGTGTAAAACTTATAAGTGTTTAATATTAATGTTTGCTATTGATTGTGTTAGAGTTATTTATCTTTTTTATGCTTTAAAGTTAGAAATAATGGTTACATACATTGATTCATGCCTATTTGACTTTGTTCTTACTTGGGAAAGAAGAATTTAATCTAGGAAAACTTGACTAGCAAGAATTTGAACTTGTTGAAGTTTTGATTAGTTTGATTGAAGTATTCAAACTAGATATTAGAATAATCTAACTTGGGCTCATATTCAATTGCTTTTATTGATACCCATTTGGACTTGGGAGAGGTAATTTGGGAATAATCATTCTTTAACCGAGAGATATTGAGTTAGTACTTAAGTATTTAGGGTCATAACAACCCCGATCTACCAAGTAAGAATAAATTTACTCTACCTATTTTACACCTAGATTAAGGTTACAACCCTAGGCTTTGTCAATTTGATAAACCCTTCAAAGAATTTCAATTAATACCTGTTTGCTTCTAGTCAAAATCCTTACTAGTTTAATGTAGCAAAATTGATACACACTTTTGTTTGGAAGTTAAATCTAGTTATTTCATGTTTCTCTCTTAAGTATTTATCTTAATGCCCAATCTAAAATCCTTGTCGACTCAACCCCGACTCGCATTAGCTTTATTATTGTAACAATTGTTTCATATATCCTTAATTTGGGTGTGAATTGGACGTGATCAATTTTTGACGCCGTTACCAGGGAGTGTACAGTGTTATCTATATAGTTGAGTTTATTTCTTGAGTATCTTATTTTACTTTCGTGATTCTAACTTGTTGAACTTATTGTAGGTTTAATATAGCAAAAAACTAACTTGGAAACATACCATTGGGAAAGGTGGGATGGAGAATAGGAACAATTTGATGAAATAGCACAAGTTCCACAACAAAACTGCCGAGGCTTTAGGCAAAAACTACCCTAGGCCCCTCTTGTACTATTTTTCCTATGATTAATTTTTATAAATTATTACAACAACAACGGCCTAGTGAGATCCCACAAGTGGAGTTTGGGGAGGGTAGTGTATACGCAGACCTTACCTCTACCCGATGGGATAGAGAGGCAGGTTCCTATAGACTTTCGGCTCAAGAAGACGAAAAGAGACAATTATTTTTAAATTATTACAGGGCCAATGCAGGTACACAAAATAAACCAGTAATATATCTGGGCCTTCAGTAGATTTAAACTTCATGTGAACCAACAGACTCAAGCTCCAGGTGCATAAGGTCGGACGAAAAAAGCACATTTGAACTCATTGCCCATACCAGGCCCTATAGGCCATGAAACGCACAAAATTGAATAATTCGTGATTAGAGACCACTCAAGAAACAAGATTACCCTAGTGACATCTTAGGGTGTGAAGTGCATGATGTATGAGAGCACATAAGCAAGACATGAACGATTTAAAACATGTCCGCTCTACAAGTCACCTAAAAGGTTCATATGCATATACTTTGAGTATAATACTAAATGGTAAACAGAAACACATGTGTTCAGGAGAAACCATACACCTGTTGGATTTCATTTAGGTACCTCTATCATGATCAAGGCTTAATCATGTGTTCACCTAGTTCTTAAAGAGAACAAAAGAGTCATAGAGGTTTATTATCACATACATATGGGTGTGTACAATTACAATTAATAATCACATGAAAGATTGGAGTTCATACAGTGGTGGAATATAGAGGACACATAAGTACGAAGAAGTAGAAGAGACAATCTAAAAAATATTTTATAACAGTTAAGGTGCATGATTCAAGAGTACTAACCAGTCAGAAAAGAGAAACGAGCAAAAGAATGAGAAATTAGAATCACAGAAATAGTTCAGCAGGAGTTGCAAGTGAAGGAGAGCAGTGAGAACCTCGAGATCTGCATCACTTCAGAGTTCACAGAAGCCTCAAGGACTCCAATCATGCTGGAGGATTATATTGAACGGTACCAAGATGGTCTTGGCTTTCAGCCGGCAAAGAATAGAATCCAAACAATAGTAGTTCTTCAAAGAACCAGAACAAAATAGAGTAGTGTGAGCAGGAGAAATGGAGATTAAAGTTTGTCCTAAGAGGAAATTGGGAGGAGCGTTTATATAGTGTTTGATTCACACAAATCAAAAAAGAAAAACACAAATACAATCATAGAACGAAGGAAAGAATCTCATACAAACAAATTTTGAGTCGGATTAGGGCAAAATTATGTGCAGAAGGTCAATCGAAAATCATCCAGATTTCCGGGTTGCCAGAGGAGTAAGAATTGCATCCTAATTATACCCAGCCATGATTCTGTGTAGAATCGGTGTTCCAAAATACGACGAATCTTCTCATTCAATACTTGCCATTTTTAGTACAAGTCTTCCATAAATTGGAAAGTACCATATCATCATAGTAAAACCACAATTCGATTCTAATCCATGAGAGGAAAGGAAATTATGCTATGTCGGCTAAGTTTTAGGAGGATTAGGGTTTATAGATGAGAGGATTTGAGGACGGTTGGAGTGGAGAAATGGGGAGTAGGGTTTGGTTAGGGGATATAAGTAAAAGGATGGGGCTATTGTGAGTCGTTGATCTTAAGATGAGATTTAAAAAAAGAAGTGGGGTGGATAGAGGGTCATCGACGGGTATAGAGTATTGGGTTGTTTGGTTTGGGCCTCTGATAGGTTAAATGCGATGGGATTAGTGTTATGGACTTGTTTGTCACGACCCAAACCGGAGGGCTGCAACGAGCATCGGGTACCTTACTCAACCGAGTACCAACATAACATATATTTCTTATCATACTATAATGGGTAAGTTGGCCAAAAGGATTGTCATGAGATAATCCGAATAAAATATAAGTGCATACTAGACATAGGATGACCCAACATTATATAGAAACTCATACATGTGGCCTACAGGCCTATAAGGATGACATGATCATTTGTAAACTCAAAACACAGGTCGACAAGGCCATACAAGTATCAATATACCTGACATCTCTCTACAAGCCTCTAAGACTACATAAATTTAATATAGTCAGGATAGGGCCCCGGCATACCCGTCAATAAATGTCCCAATCATACTGACCAAATAGGCAACTCCGGAGCAAATGGAGTGCAGCAACACCTTCCGCTGAGCTGATAGCCTACTAGGAGGACTGTTAACCTGTCTATCGAGACCTGCGGGCATGAAACACAGTGTCCCCAGGAAAAAGGGACGTCAGTACGAATAAAGTACTGAGTATGTAAGACAGAAAATCATAAATAAGAACAGTAATGTAAAGAGAGATACAGGAGATACAACCTGTAGCATCTGAGTGCCTCTAAGAGACAGTGACATGAAGTGCGGGATACATATATATGCATAATTTTTTCAAAACATCCACCTCTGTGGGCATCATCATCATCATCATATCATATCTGTCCTCGGAGAGAACTCGGTAAAAACATGCTCGGCCATCATAAGGCTCGGTAGGATCGTACCCGTTCATGTGGAGCTTGGTAAACCCAACTGATCAATGGTTGCATAATAGGTGTCGTACCCGGCCGACTATAGCGCGGCTCGGTAGAGTAAAATAGATACATATATAATTCATACTAGACTCATGGAATTACGTCCTAAACCTTTCGGAGTGACGTAGGTCATTGTACCTTCGATTAACATTATAGACATCATACCATTAATATGAACTTCACTAGGATTCAAGGATCATACATACTTTCTTAGAATAAATTTCCAAGTAAGGAACAACATGGACAACCTTATTTTCTAGGAGTACATTCATTATTAAATAGCGTATCGTTTACATTCGTTTCACTTCAGATCATGCCAAAAGAATGAAGGAAGAGCCTTAACATACCTTATCACAATATTTCCACTCACCTACTTGAACTCGCCTCTTTTCAGCTTAATCTACAACAACGATAATAATACTATCATTAAGTTATGAAAGGTACAACTATCGCACAACGAACGACAAGCTTAATTTGTATAAAAACGGACAGCATCTCCCCTATTATCCTTACTTCCTCCAAATTCAAGATAACACCAACAAAACAATAACAAAAAAAAAAAACATATATACATTATTTTCCAGCCTTATATACACCACAAAAAACTACAAAACAACCCAACACACCGCAATCTATTCATACACAAAACGACCACCGTAGTAGTGTGAAATGACCTTAACAAAAATAACGACGAACAACCATCCCACCATTCCGTCATTATGTGTTGTTTTCCCGCACCTTTTATCCTCCAAAACTCCATAAAACATCATCACAAGAGGCCAACACAAAACAACCAACAAACAGTCCACTACAAGTCAAATAACTCGAACTCACTGCTTCCGATCACCGTCCCGTGAGTTCTAACTATTAGGAAACACACTTATCAAACTTCCTTGATATTTAAATAGTTAAATACAGATATTAGACATTTCTTAAATATGAATTACCTTCCAATACTCTAACTACAAAGAAAAAAAAGAGGCGGTATAATGATACTTAAGTCGTAGGGATCATTTTGATGTTATCGCTTCTCGATTTTATGCCCGGGATGATAATCTTCTTTGAAACCCTATAAGATAGCTTACGAATATGTTTATGGTTGTTCTCTTGTCGTGTTATACTTAAAAATTAAAAGAAAGCAGACCTAAGACTTACATATATCAACTTTGGAAAAGTCAAAGAGGTGCTAGCTTGGCACCCTAGCATTGGCCCATCTTCCGACCCTTATATCTTTTTATCTGGATGTCGTATGAACAAACAGTTAAGAGCATTGGAATATAAATTGCGAGACCTTTAATTTGGCATATAATATTTCCAAATAAAAACTCATATAACATACGAAATTTATTTCAAAAAAGCTTTAGTGACCCACCTACTTGTCACTTATGATGTCTGCGCAGTCTCGCAAAAATACAAATATCTCTCTACTCCTATGTCATATCGATTAACGATTTAATGTGTTGGAAACTAGACTCGTAGATATTATATTTGGTAGGTAGATCATCCCTTAATTCCAAGTATATTGGGAGAAAATATCAGATACATTTGACCTAAGTTTCAACAAATTTATGAATGTAACTTGTGAAGACCTTTGCCAACTTTTGTTCCACAACTTACTTGACTTCAAAACGTAGAACAAGAATATCATACAAAAAAAATAACTCATATAATAAACTTCTTATCATGTAATGAACCATAGTCTCACCCTGAAGTACATGTTATAATATTTCAAACTCGTCGACTTTCGACGAAAGTTGTTTTCTTCAATAGTTTTTGCTTCTAAGATCTCCAACCTTCTTAGTACTCGTTATTCATGATATTAAATATTTGTAACCTCCAAGTTAACATGATTATATTACTTTATATGCTGCCAAATATAATCTTATTTTTGAGCTTACATCAATTGACTTACGACGTATTCTCACATACGAAAATATGGGGTGTAACATCATTCCCCCCTTTGGAACATTCGTCCTCGAATGTTGACTAATGCACTTATCCTTATCATAAGCAATAGCTCTTACAAATACTGTAATATTGTATTTTCCATGCAAGGAGTTTTTCGGTGAATAAATCCAATGGCCTGGGCATTCCCCCATTTACGGATCTTTTTCACACCATGACTTGTGGTCGAAATTCTTCCAATCTCGTAACTGTTTCAACCTTATTTCATGAAGATGTACAATTTTTACCTTGTATGTGTGCCTAAGTGACTCTTTTCTCCTTTTCCTCCAGCTTTTAGCCAATCCCTAGGCCTCTCTTTCGGAACATATACAAAACTAGAGAAGCTATCCCTCTGGGAATCTATAGGTGCATTGAAGTTTTTCACTCGGTTATTTGTCAAACTTACGACTATTGATATATCTTGTTTCATGGCCTCGGTTATCTATTCTTGTGGATTTACCACAACTAGGTAGGTCATACTATACTATAACTCTTACTTCAATTTATTATTGTCGAGACCTGCCACCCAACTCCAGGTTACTCTCTCACTGCTTTTCCTATATGTATAAATCTAAGCCATTTAATGCTTCCTTATTACTATTCATCTTAATAATGAGAACCCAATCTCATCTCATACTTTGTAACTTTCATCCTTCTATTGTTGATTCCCCTTAATATTGATCTATAATCTACCATTAATAACTTGAAACCTCTTATATAATATATCGTCACTAGGGCTCACATCTCATCGGGGAACATCTGAAGTAATTTTCCTGATGCACTTAGGATGATACTATACTCCAATAAATGTATTTCATAGCATCCCAATTTGATTCATCATATCGGGGGTGGGGGGGAGGGGTATTCTAATCATGTTTCACCCATTAAATCTTTTTTTCTTTAAATAATTACACAATCAATGGCCTAAACATCATCCTCTTATCATGTATCACAGTTACACCCTTACTTTACTACCAGTATAGCATTCCATCTCTTCTAAATGCTCCTAATTTTAAGCTCATTTGAGTTCACTCATGCTATACCGAGCTTTTTATAACTTCATTGAAACCATCAGCTCTCTTGTTGTGATGGCTTTAATACCGAGGACTTACCTATTCTCGTCACCTTCTTATTCACCTTTTGCTTATCCTTACTCATGTCTAGCTATAACCGTGTTGCTCTACCATACTTTAGCTTTTGACCTACGCATATCTATTTATACTACTCGCAACCTCCCAATTAAACATGCTAGCACCGTAGATTTCCTTTCAGGCCTTCTCAGTTGTCTTCAAATATAAGCAATTACTTTTCCTGGTCGTTCTGCCACTTTCTGCATGGATACTTGGCTTATCTTAGTTCCCATGAATGATGGAGTTCCCTGTATCTCATATGATCTAAATTATCAACTCTTGATTTTTTTTCTTCTTCCATTTCATTAGCCACGATAGGCGCCACTTTCTTATGGAGTGCATACAACCTTATAGTGAGATTGTTGTTACAAGACCATTTCTTCTTTAGGTCACTATGCTTATGCTGAATCCTGCTTCCTTATTTCCTCAGCTAGTCTTTCGTTGCAGTGCTTAGGGAAGAACTTCTGACTCCTGTAAAGCTGTGAGCTTATTACACTGTATACCCCACGGTATTTTTGATACTTTTACTCGCATATCATTATCCTTACTTACCTCTGTGCCCTTGTGCTCGTATGGTTGCTTCTGAACTGAAATTTCAATTGTCTCCCTAGTGGCACTCTCTTTTATTTTCGTAACACTTATATTGTACCTTCTACTACCCCAACTCCTATATGAATATTTCTCGAGGATTACCATGCCGTATTTGAGAGACTGAATTTCCTATGCTGGCTTTCACTATGTTTATCTTGCATTATCTACTGATTTGTATGTATCCTCCTACCTAGTCATAACTAGGCTCTTCCTGAATCAACTACAGACTACCCGTTGGTCCACTCTCATATCTGTATTTTATGTAATGCCTCTTAGGTTATGCCCTTTGTCTTAACTTACCTCTCGTATGGGATCCTTATGTATCAAGTGTTCATTCCCACTTATTTAAAAATATCATCGAGCGAAACCCTTGTTGATTCTCTCCGATATCATGCTTGCATAATGTTCTGGAGTCATATTATATCTGTAGGATCTGCATAAATGCAATCTCATTCCTTTCACCTTTTTACCGCATTCTTCCTTTACAATTTGATAGTTACCTCTTCATCTTTTTCATTATGTTTTCCACATCCTCACTCACACATTATTCGCCTTGCGGTAACCCTTCTACACCAAGTATAATTAAATTTCTTACGCACAAGGGTGACACCTGGTGTAATTGGAACATTTAGTCCCAGAAGCTTAACTCTGCTCAGAGTTCTTGCTTAGGGATGCGTCTTCGTGAATGATCTTGGAAGGTTATTCTTCTATTGTTCATTCTATTATTGTCGAAACACGATCTCTGAAATGATGCCGACTATTATCAATTCATTCGATCCCTAATTCATGTTCTATTTTTTTATTCACTATCCCATACTAATTTCTATTACTCGGGGATCTAACTTTTCCTTCTGGTAATCACGATGGACTCAGCAATTGATTTCATGAAATGAGGATATGGCTTTAGGGCTTATACTTTTATTGTCTCAAGGCATGTCTCCTCTTGTCTTTTCCTTCATTGACTATAGACTCTGTCGTCCTGTCATATTTTGATTTACCTTTATCACCCATTTATTACATCTTACTCATAATGTTTTGTTAACTCTCTTCTTATTATCCTGCTATTATTTATGTCTGTCACCTTATTCTGAAGACTTCAACAAAATGTTATTAACTTTTAGCTCCCCCTGCTTCATCTCACTGGCTCTTTGAGACGCCTCGCATTCTCTCTCTCTCTCTCTCTCTCTCTCTCTTACTAGGGGTAGGAGTCATACTAAGGTAAATATTTAACCCTTATAGGATTCCTATCTTCTGAAATTTCTGAACATTCCAGTATTCATATCTGACTGTTCTATTATAGAGTACACCATATTGGTCCCTCACAAGGAGATCTATTACCACATTTTCACTATCCTTGGGAAATGTTAGCTAATGATAACAATCAATCCAGAATTTTGGGTTACTCTAACCCTAAATGGATCCTGATATCCCGTCCTTCTCTTAACTGTATATGTTGGTTCCCATGTGGCATAACTAAGATGTGTGTGGACAATTATACATACCTTTATTTTTGTTGAAGGCAACCCAAAATACTTACATTTCTCTGACTCAATTATAAATACTAGTAATATTCACTAACTGGGTACCTCGTACCATTCTTCACCTTGTTTCTTTTTACCTATTGAAAATTGTATCTACCTTCTAATTCTATCGTTATTTTTTCTTTACAAAATGGTTGGATAGATATACATTCCTTACAGATCTTTACCAAGAAACTTACATGTCTTAGTCTACACATAATTTGCTGAAGACCCCACATTTACTCATCATAAGCATGATGCAAACTTGAGTTCCTCTTACTCAACTCTTCCAAAGCCATATTGCAATCTCTAACAAATCGTCTTTCAAGATGTAGGCATCGTTTTATTATGAATAAGATAGAATTTATGAAATTGAGTTCTTAAGACTGAGCTCTACCACATGATCTAGAGTAAGAAGAAAGAGTGACGGTCCTAAATGCCCTGTAGCCTCCTGCTTATAAGTGTTGTGCACAACACACCCATGAAAAAGACTCTACTAGACACGGCTTGTAGACATCCCTAGGACAGAACTATTTTGATACCACTTCTGTCACGACCCAAATCGGAGGGCCGCGACGGGCACCTAGTACCTTACTCAACCGAGTACCAAGATAACATATATTTCTTATCATAGTATAATGGGTAAGTGAGCCAAAAGGGTCTTCATGAGATAATCAAAATAAAATATAAGTGCATACTAGACATAGGATGACCCATAATAATATAGAACCCATACATGTGACCTACAAGCCTATAAGGCTGACATGATCATTTGTAAACTCAAAACATAGGCCGAAAAGGCCATACATGTATCGGTATACCTGACATCTGTCTACAATCCTCTAAGACTACATAAATGTCATATAGGTCGGGACAGTTCCCCGCCATACCAGTCAATACATGTCCCAATCATACTGACCAAATAGGCAACTCCGGAGCAAATAGAGTGCAGAAACACCTTCCCCGTAAGCTGATAGCCCACTAGGAGGACTGTCAACCTGTCAATCGGAACCTGCGGGCATGAAATGCAGCGTCCCCAGGGAAAAGGGATGTCACTATGAATAAAGTACTGAGTATGTAAGGCAGAAAACCATAAATAAGAACAGTAATGTAAAGAGAGATATATGAGATACAACCTGTAGCATCTGAGTGCCTCTGAGAGATAGTGACATGAAATGCATGATACATATATATACATAATCTTTTAAGAACATCCACCTCCGTGGGCATCATCATCATCATATCATACCCGGTCTAGAAGAGGACTCGGTAAAAACATACCCGGCCATCATAAGGCTCCGTAGAATTGTACCCGGCCATGTGGAGCTCTGTAAACCCAACTGATAAGTGATTTCACAATAGGTGCCTTACCCGGCCGACTATAGCGCGTATCGGTGGAGTAAAGTAGATACATATATAATGCATGCTGGACTCATGGAATCACGTTCTATGAGAACAATATAGACATCATACCATTAGTATGAACTTCACTAGGATTCAAGGATCATACATACTTTCGTAGAATAACTTTTCAAGGAAAGAAAAATATGGACAACCTTAGTTGCTAGAAGTAGATTCATTATTAAATAGCGTATCTTTTACGTTCGTTTCACTTTAGACCATGCCAAAAGAATGAAGGAAGAGCCTTAACATACATTATCACAATCGTTCCACTCACCAAGTTGAACTCGCCGCTTCACACCTTAATCTAAAGCAACGATAATAATACTATCATTATGTTACGAAAGTACAACTATCTCACAACGAACGACAAACTTATTTTCTATAAAAACGGGCAGCATCTCCCCGTATGAACAAACGTATAAGAGCATTGGAAACTAAAATCCAAGAACATTAATTTGGTATTTATGTCCCAATAAGACCTCATCTAACACATGAAATATATTTCTCAAAATGCATTAGTGACCCACATATTTGTCATTTATGATGTCTGCGCAGTCTCGCGAAAATGCAAATATCTCTCTACTCCTATGTCATATCGATGAAAGGTTTAATGTGTTGGCAACTACACTCATGGATATTCAATTTTGTATTGGGAGAAAATCTCAGATATATTTGACCTATGTTTCAACAAATATATCAATGTAACTTGTGAAGACCTTTGCCAACTTTTGTTCCACAACTTACTTGACTTAAAAACGTAGCACACGACTATCATACAACAAAATAACTCGTATAATAACCTCCTCATCATGTAATGAACCATAGTCTCACTCTAAAGTACATGTTATAACATTCCAAACTCGTCGAATTTCGATGAAACTTATTTTCTTCAATAGTTTTAGATTCTAAGATCTCCAACCCTGTTGGTACTCGTTATTCATGGTCGTAATGATTTGTAACCTCCAAGGTAACATGATTAGCTTAATTTATATGCTTCCAAATATAATCTTATTTATGAGCTTACATCAATTGACTTACGACGTATTCTCACGTACGAAAACATGGGGTATAACATTCTTTATAATCAAAATAAATTATAAAATCGTTTAAAAAAGCAAAACGGCTACTTATGGAATTAACTCTTTTAAAAATACTATACTATAAAAATGGTATAAAAATGAAAATGCAATTGTATGAGATGATGTAAAATATTATAAAATGTGCACATAAATATAAATAACTATTTTGACAACTTATAACTCATAAATGAATTTAAATAAATATTTATCAAATAAAATGCTATAATCAATTAGAAATGATTATGAGATGTGTTTACCGTGAAAATGGTAATTACAATTAAATTTGATTTTGTGGTTCTAAAAAAATGTGTTTTATTCTAATACTAGTTGTCAGGTGATAAATGATAAATATAAGTAAATAAAGTGTGATAATAACAAAGGAAAGTAGTGATATGCAGACTGAGCTATTAAGAGACAAGGTCTCGAGCTGGCCAAAACAGGGCCTCGATGTCGAGCTCGAGTGCTTGACAGAGGGCGGCCAATGAAGATATAACAATATTGATGGCCTCGATGATGGTCTCTTTATGATTAATAATGAGCAATAAGTGAATAACAATCAACGAACACAATGAATTGAAAGCAATAAATCAATGGAACAATTGTAGATAATGTTTGAGTTAGAGAGCAAATAATGTTCTTGTTCTTGTGTTGAATATCATCCGTGTTACAAACTGGAAAGGTTCCCCTATATATAGGAGGGGGAATCCCAACATAGTACATGTGTAATTATTACAAAGAAATGCAGCTGGTACATCAATTTAATGTCACAGTACGGACTTGTACTATTCTTGCAGACTTGGTCATCTTTAACCACGTGCCTTTTGGGAATTTCCTGCTTTTACATGATGGTCGTCGATTTACACCACCCCAAGGTCGAACGTGGAGAATCCTCGATATGCTTCCTCTATGTCAAACCTCGAACTATGCTTCGAGCCCTTTGAAGACGTGCTGTGGAGTGCCATAATGATCATAGAATCGGGCTCTCCGCTTTTAGCCGTATATAGATAGTCCCCGCATTTCTTAGAATGAAGTGATAAGAAACGGTCTTGAATTCTTGCCTCTTCGATATCCTTATTATGACGTCAGCCTTGTCAGAACATTAAATGACGTGACATAAAGGCTGCACAAAGGTCGCTGTCAGCACGATTCTCGAGAATCCCATGAACCGCTATTGGTTCGACCTTTCTAGTTCTCAAACATGCCCAAATGGATTCAATAAATACTTAAATCGTTTGCCTTTCAAACTTTTACAACATCTTCATGTTTTCAAAATTTAGCTAACTGTACTCGGTTACAACTATAGCAAAAACCTCCATAACGGTACCTCAAAAAGAGGGAGCCACTTCTTCATCACGCCCGTCTATGGGAAAATCAAAAACTTTTCATGGTCCCTTTGACACTGTCTCTGATTTTACCATCGAGAAACCCCCTTCTACATCGGGACGATGTGAGACCATGTCTCGGTACATAAGTGTAGTGACCAAGGCGAAGAAGGTAAAAACATATTGCCGCTGGGGGGAAGCGGTACAAGTAGAAATCCCTACTACTGGGTAAAGCCTAGTCACACATAAAGCTGGTTTCCTCAGCGTATATACATACCCTTTCACTTTAGGCCTCATAGATTCGTCTTCTCCACCGATAGATTTGGTGATTCTCGACTTCTGTCGTCATTACCAAATGACACTCGGTCAGATTTATCCCTCTTTCTGGAGGATTGTATATATGATTCGATATATCTCCAGCATGATTGAGGGAATGACTTTCACCCTGGATCATTTGATCAGATTGTATAGCCCTCGTCTCTTCCGAGGGGGTTTAATCAAGCTACGCCGTCGATCTGCCAAGGCGTTCTTTGCCTGCATCGACGAGGACAAAGACCGGGCATGGATGAGCCGATTTGTTAGAGTCAAAACCTCAAACCTCATCCCTTATGATAGAACGCCATTCCCATACGAATGGAACATGAAGCGTAAGTATCCACATATCGAGTATGTGTTACCACATCTTTTTCTTCTTCCGATCTGACCTCTTTCTCTTTTGATTGATTTTCTTCTGATTGTGTAGCCACCATTTGGTTCCCGGGTGTGGCCTAGGACCATCCGGGATGGATCAATCTTTTGGACTACGCTTTTCCATACAGCAAGCGCGTTTGGCGCGATTTGGCCAAAGCGTGGTGGCAGGCAAAGAACCACGCTATGCTTTATTGTTGTCGTTTCCTCATTCATTGTAAGTATTCTCTATGTCCGTGTGTTTGATACATCATGCCTGTGCATGCCTTGGGGAAGGCGTGTCGATGACACTGCCTCCTCCTAGTGAGGAAGAGGGTTCCAAAACCTCCAAGGATAAGAAAAGGAAGAAGGAGACACCGACGGAGTATCCGAAACCCAAGAGAGCAAAGGCTCGGAATCCCAAGACCTATGTTACGGTCCTAACCTCGATGGCCGCCAAGATCCTTCCTGCCGAGAAAGAAGATGACGATACCTGCCCATTTGGTACAAAGGGTTAACCGAAGCATTGATGCTTTGAAAGTTTCTAGGCGGACGATTTCTTAGTCGGAGGCTGCCGATGCGGACCCGCCTCGTGCTGAGGAGACCTTCAATGAGTGTTTGGGTGCAGTCCCCGAGCCACTCATCGAACATGTTACAGTCCGTGTTGCTGAGTTCGGAGGGCCCGTTTATGTAATCTTTCGGGGGCGAGAGGAAGCCCCGATGGAAGTTGATGCTGCAGGAGGATAATCGGGCCCGTCATTTTCTCCAGGGAGATACGAGATGTCCAGGACAGGAATGCCTCCGGTTTGGTGACATCTTAGGGAGAGGATGATACATTCAGAGATTACTTTGAAGGCATTGAGGAGGAGACCGATCTCGATTCCCCCTAGCTCTCGAAGAGGCTGATAGGCTTCAAAAGCAGGTGATCTTCTTGATATAATATTTGTGCTTAAAATTTTTACTCTTGCTTTTCTAACTTTCTTCCTTTGTGTTGTAGTTGAAGAAGCTAAATTGCCGTTAGGAGGAGCTCTAGAAGCTTACATCAGAGCTAAACGGGTGGAAGGCTCTGCATGCCCGAAGAGAGGAAGAGCTGGTTAACCTCCGGGCACACTGAGAGAGAGCGTTCCAAGAGAGGGCCAACTTCGTCGAGCAGGTAATCTAGTACCTATGAACTTGTCTTTTACTTCCACAATTGGTGCTAATTATCTTATCTTCTGTATTTGCAGATTGGGCAAAAAGATGTCCTAGTGGAGCAGCTTCGGAGGGAGATCGTGGCCAAGGACGACGAGATCCTCGAGCTGACGCAGCTGAATGAAGTAGTGGCCTCGGAGAGGGACATACTTCAGGAGAGCTATCCTCGACTCAGGGCCTTCTTCGAGGTGCTCAGGATGAGGCCGCTGCATTATCCGTAGCCAAGTCTGAGGCTGATGAGTTTGTTTCTTCATACAAAAAGGATGTTGCCGCCGCCAATGATCGGGCCAGGGTGATCCAAAAAGGCCAAGCTAAAACTGGCTTGGCTTGTTTCTCATGCTCGCATGCAAACTAGCAAGCAAACCTTCGAGGAAGCGAGTGCCAAAAGTGTCGATCTCTCTACCGAGATTGAAGAAAACAAGGCCTTAGAGGAAGAGTCAGCAATCTCAACTACTTCGGATGAGGGCTCTGGAAGCGACTCGGGCAGTAGTGAAGGCGAATAGTAGACTTACTCACTATTTTTTCTTTTTCATTTTTGTACATGGGATCATCGGGGGAGCTTTGTAAAATACTCTTATAAATATATCTTTTGGAATGCAAAAGATCTATTCGTTTCATATCTTCAAACATTGCCCTACAATGTTTATGCAAAAGTAGACCTTCAAGCTTTGAATATCACTCTTTGGAGCCCATACTTGCAGTAATAGAGATCCTCGAAATCGGAAACCTTCTCGAGGCTAGGTTGGTATGGGGGTTTTGATCCCTCGAACGCTGTATGATAGCGTCATTCATATGACATGACCGTGAAGTGACCAAGGTGGCCCCGCCGATACACTTCCCCAAAAGTTATAATAACTTTGTCAAAATTAATTGGTCCTCAAAGTAGATGAATAGTTGTCATTTGTTCTATATATATGCTCGCTTCTTCTTCGGTTTAGGTTTTGCAGCGTGCAAAACTAGTTTTCTCTTTAAAGTTCTCTTCCTTTTTTCAGCTCTTCTATTTCCTTAGTTCAAAGGTTTTTCTTGAGCTTTCTTCCTCTTTATATTTATTAAAATAGTTATGGATGATGTTCCCAAATCCGCTCACCAAGAAGAGGGAAACCCTACCTCTTCTTCTTTCCCGACTGGTGGTACACCGCCTGCGTATGGCGAGTTAACCTCGAGTTGTTTTGCTTTGAAGAAAGACTTTGCACTAGAGAAACCCTTTGATGCTACGGGCTATCGAGAGCATGCGTCGAGGTTTATTCGATCGATAAAGGAGAATAACCTCGACACCTTGAGATGAGATTGTTGATGGGGAGAAAATGTGATATTTCAGATACCTTGCCGAGAAGAGAATATTATGGCCCACGTAGAGGGTTTCTTGAACTTGTACACGTACCCATTTACATTGGGCTCCCTCGACCGCCTTGTGCTCGAATTTTGCAGAAGGTATCAAGTCACTTTTGCTCAGCTTCATCTATCCTTATGGTGGGTAGTGCTGATGACAAGGTTCTTCACTAAAAAGGCTGAGCATGAGTTTACCCTTAGCCACCTTATCATATTATATTGGCCTCAGCATTGTCGAGGTCTGATTGCATTACGACGCTGATCCACCAAGCCTTTTATTCCCAATGATGATGAGGACCAGAACCGAGGATGGATGAGTTGATTTTTCTGAGTGAGGATCGTTGACATCATTCCTGCAGAGTTCCTGCCGTTCCCTGAAAAATGGAACTTCAAACGTAAGTACTACATCGTATCTTAGTGCCCCTTGCTCTCGATGATTTATAAGAATGTTCCTTTTTCTCTCTCCCAGTGGTCCAGTGGATGCGGAAGAGATCCCCGATCTTGCGGGCTAGACTCAAAGGCTGGAAGCTTCCTCGTCCTATGATAATCACAAGTGGCAAGATCTGTCGAAGGATAGATGGGAAGCAAAGCACCACGATATGTGCCATGTGATTGCCTTTTGATGAATGCTTTCCTTATGTTTATTAACTCCGTCATCGCAAGCGTTGGTGGATTCTCCGAGATGAGACCGTGCCCTTTCGAGGAGGGGGAAGGACCATCATCTTCAGAGCCGAGAGAGTTTAATAAGAGGAAAAGGTCCTTGAAGGATGATGCCATTCATGATGAGGCGGGGCCTTCCCGGGGGCACAAAGAAGAACCCGCCGCTGAAGAGGACCTTCTATACGTCGGTTATTTTGTGGACACCAGTACTCCTGGGGAGGATGGTTCTGCATCATGGCTCGAACCAGGGGGCCTCGCGAGATTTCTGAACCTGCTGAGTCTGATACCTATAGCCTCGAGGAGAGGTTTTACGAGTGGAAAGGAGCAAGAGTCCTTTACCACCATCTGCTTCCCCCCGAAGGTACTTTGAGAAGTTCGGGGCTAAGGGCCATCTAAATCAAGTGGGGTCTCGAGCGATCATATCCTCACCGAATGCGGTCCAACTGCGGCCGATGAGACCATGCTAGTAGATGCACACTCAACATTTTAGGAGGCTCAACGGCTATGTTCTGCGGTGAGTTTTCGTTGACTTTTTTGGTTTTTCAGCTTTGTATTTTTATCTTTTGAACTGAAGCTTCTTTTTCATAGGCTTATGACAAGATCAAGTCCGAGCTGCTCCGCTGTGAGGCCAAGTTGAGGGAAGCCTTAGGCAAGGATAAATCTCTCAGCATACTTTGTGATAAGAAGATAAGAGAGTTGATATATCTTCTATCAAAGATGAATATGAGTCGAGACTACAAAGGCAATCTCGAGCAACAGGTAATCCCTATCTCGATGATGCTTCCTTTCCCATCTTCATAAACTAATGTTTCGGTGCTTTTGTTGCAGAGAAAAACAGAGGCGTTGGAACGCCTTTGGGGCGAAGTCGGACAGGTCAATTCTGAATGAAATGCATTGAAGACGCAAATAGGTGTTCATGTTGCGGCCCAAAGGAATGCTTTGGCCAAGGCGCCTGCCCTCGAGGTACAACTCTGCAATGCTCAAGAAAGTAGCTCGATTTAGATAGGCAGGATTGCAAAGCTCAAGACTGATCTTTTGAAGATGAAGGCAAAGGTCGTGGATGCCCGGGCTGAAGCTGAAGATGTTCGAGCAAAGGCTGATAGGAATGTGGGCGTTTATTTATAAGATGCTGCTGATGCTCGGGCTGAGCTGAGGGGAGCCTTTGAAAGAGAGAGGAGGGGTAATGAGTATGCCCGATGCAGGTCTCGGAGGGAGACCCTCGAAGAGATTCATGCTAGGGGCTTTGATCTCTCGGAGGAGATAAATCAGGCCAAGGCGGATGATATCGACGCGAAGTTTTTTCTTTATTTTGGTGTCGATGCTGTTATTTGAAAGCCGTCGAGGGAGCTGGTCCGAGGGGCCATTGAGGGAGCTGGTCCCTAGATTAAACTAAGTTTTTCTTTCTTGTACTTTATATAAAACTCATGTGGGAGCATTGTAAATGCATATTTGTAAGACATATATACAAAAAATCCTTTGGTATTTCTTATTTGCTTGTGTCTGTCTTTCTTTATGTTTTGACTTTCAATTCTTGTCAATGATTAGCCCAATGAATTGGACTTCTAAATGAAACCCTTGTGGTTATAAATTAGGTCGGTACGACCTTTAAGATGGCTAGCGCTTAGACTCTTACCCATTGAGTCAGTATGACCTTTAACCGGTTTTTTTCGAAGTAATTGGAGGCCAGTGATTTTATGGCGATGGTCGGACGTCTCCGAGTTGCGTTGATTTGGCCAGAGCCTTATGACCGTGGTCATTGTATTTGGCTGTAGCCTTTTAGTCCCCGAGTGAGATAGCCTCAACGTCTATATCGGGGGTACACCTTTTTAGGGGTCTTACAAGTTCGAATATATATCATTGACTTTAATATCGGGGTTATGCCTTCTTAAGGTCTTACAAATTTGTACATGCCTTTCTCCAGGTCTTATAGGTTTGTACATGCCTTGCTTGAGGTCTTACAGGTTTGATATTGCCTCATGGAGGGCTTACATTGGTAGTTCATAGCTAACTTATGAATTTGAAAATTCCTTGTTGAGGTCTTATAGATTTGACGTTGCCTCGTTGAGGGCTTATAAGTGTGAGCATGCCTTGTTGAGGTCTTACATATGCGATATTGCCTCATTGAGGGCTTAAAAACTTTATGTTGCTATATGGAGGCCTTACATTATTGATATTGCCTCGTGGAGGGCTTACATTGTTGATATTGCCTCATGGAGGGCTTACATTGTTGATATTACCTCGTGGATCACTTACATTGTTGATATTGCCTCGTGGAGGGCTTATGAACCCGAAGTTTCCTGATTGAGGTCTTATGGTCTTAAGTTTGATAGATCGATGAGCCGATTGCCGAGGACAGTCCCCGAGTCGGGCTTATTCCTTTTTAAGGTCTTACAAATTTGATATCGCCTCATTGAGAGATTGTGAATTTGAACATGCCTCGTGGAGGGCTTATGAACTCGATGTTTCCTGATTGAGGTCTTCTGGTTTCATGTTTGATAGCTCGATGAGCCGACTGTCGAGGATAGTCCCTGAGTCGGGCTTATTCCTTTTTTAAGGACTTACAAATTTGATATCGCCTCATTGAGGGCTTATAAATTTGAAGATGCCTCGTTGGGGTCTTACTGATGCAGTATTGCCTCATTGAGGCATTATGAGCTTGAAGTTACCGGCCTTAAGGTTTTATGGCTTTGAGTTTTTGATGACAGTCCCCGAGTGTTAGGGAAATTACTGGCCCTAGGGCCATTTCTTGTGAAAATAGCAAACTTATTCGAAGCGCGAAACATTTGGATGATAAAAGATACTCCTTCAATTACTTGGTACAAGTTTACATGTTTTCTTCATCGAGGGTGCGATTATTCTACGTGGACACGGTTCATTCGACCGTTTGGTCCGATTCATCATTCTCCCGTCGAGACCCTCTTTGGCATATTTTAATTTCTTCGAGGAGGTGATCTCCTGGGGTGATGCCCCTCAGTATTTGAGGTTGATCAAAGAGAGGCCTTGAATATTTGATGAGTTCTCCTTAGGTAACATATGGATTTTGTCTCGTTAAAAACCTCGTCGGTAAAACCCTAGTGGGATAAAACTCGACTGAAGGAAAAGAGTACAATGCATGCTTTAAAACCCAAAGTCTTCAAGTCGAAGGGTGTTGCGGTTTCTACCATCCGACACCTATAAAAAATTAGTGTGAATCACAAAATTAAAAGGAAGCAGGTTATACCTTAGTATTAATAGCGTTTGAGCATTGATATGTTCAATTTGGTTGGAAGTTGCTCGCCTTCCATGGTGCCGAGTTTGTAGGACCCTTTGCCACTCCGAGGACGCGGTACGGTCCTTCCCAGCTCGGGCATAGCTTCCCTTCATTAGGGTTTCAAGTGTTTAGGGTGACTTTCGTTAGGACTAAGTCCTCGACTCAATAGTGTTGGAGGTTTGTTCTCATGTTATAGTATCTTTCAATCCTTTGTTTTTTGGCGGCCACCTGGACCAGTGAATCTTCTCTCTTTTCATCTAATAGTTTGAAGGCTGTAGTCATGGCCTCGTTGTTTGAATCCTCGGTGGCATGTCGAAATGCGCTTCGCTCTCCGACCTCAAACGACATCAAAGCCTCGGACCCATATACCAAAGAGAACATGGTCTCTCCTATGATCGATTTAGAGGCTGTCTGATATGCCCATAGCACCTCGGGCAGCATTTCTCTCCATTTTACTTTCACACTTTCTATCTTCTTTTTCAAGTTTTGAACGATGGTCTTGTTTATGGACTCGGCCTGACCATTTACACATGGGTGGTAGGGTGTTGATTGGATCCTTTTGATTTTTTGATCCTCGAGAAACTTTGTTACTTTGCCTCCGATGAATTGCTTCTCGTTATCACACGTTATCTTGGAGGGGATCCCGAATATGCACATGATGTGATCCAAGATGAAGTTGGTGACTTCTTTTTCTCTTATCTTCTCGTAGGCTTGTGCTTCCACCCATTTTGAGAATTAGTCAGTCATAAATAGAATAAATCTAGCATTACATGGAGCCGTTGGTAGGGGAACGACATGTCCATTCCCCACTTCATGAACGACCATAATGATAAGACTGGATGTAGCTATTCACCGGGTTGGTGGATCATTGGTGCAAATCTTTGACACTTGTTGCATTTTCGGACGAATTCTTTGGTGTCCCTTTCCATGTTGTCCCAATAGTGACCTGCTCTGATCACTTTTCAAATTAAGGAATCGCACAGGAGTGATTTCTGCAGGTGCCCTCGTGGATTTCTCGGAGCACGTAATTAGTGTCTCCCGGTCCCAAGCATACAAATAGGGTCCCATCGAAGGTTCTTCTGTATAGAGTTCCATTCTCGTCGAGTGAAAATCGAGATGATTTGGTCCGAAGGGCCCTTGATTCTTTTGTGTCCGTGGCTAGCTTCCCACTTCCCAAATAATCGATGTACTTATTTCTCCAATCCCATGTGAGGCTGGTGGAGTTGATTTCCCCATGTCCTTCTTTAATCACCGATTTGGATAGCTGAACAACAGCCCCGGGGAGTATGACATCTTCCTCGATGGATGACCCTAGGTTTATGATTGTATCGGCCTCGCTTTTTTGCTCTCGAGGTATGTGGACCAAAGTCAATTCTTTGAAGCGATACAAAGTGACTTGAAGTTTTTGTCTAGGTATCGTTGCATCCTGTCCTCTCGAACCTCGAAGCTCCCATTTGCCCGATTTACTACTAGAAAGGAATCACATTTTGCTTCGATGACTTCCGCTCCTAGGCCTTTGGCCAATTTGAGACCTGCAATAATAGCCTCATACTCGCCTTTGTTGTTAATCAACTTTGCAGTTTTTATAGATTGTCTAATCATGATAGCCGTAGGTGGCTTCAGAACTACGCCGGGCCCGGATCCTTTCATGTTAGAGGCAGCGTCAGTGAATAGGGTCCATACCGCTGATAATGTGCCTGTTTTTCGTAGAAGTTCTTTTTCTACCTCGGACACAAGGGCGGGCGTAAAGTCGGCCACAAAGTCCGCCAAAATTTGAGACTTGATAGCCGTTCAGGGCTGATATTCGATATCATATCCCCCGAGTTAGATGGCCCATTTAGCCAGTCGGCCCGATAATTTGGGTTTATGCAATATATATCGAAGAGGATATGTCGTTAAAACGCATATACGGTGACATTGAAAATAAGGCTTCAATTTTCGATATGCACTTATTAATGCAAAAGCTAATTTTTCTAAGCGTGGATACCTGGATTTAGCATCTCCGAGGGTCCGACTCGCATGGTAGACAGGAGTTTCGTACCTTGCTCATTTCGAACCAACACGCCACTTAACGATACCTCAGACACTGCTAAGTAAAACTATAGTGTTTCGTCCTCTTTTGGGGTATGGATCAAAGTCAGGCTTGAGAGATACCGCTTTAACTCCTCCAAGTCGTGCGTGCACTCCGGAGTCCACTCAAAGTCGTTTTTCTTTTTGAGTAGGGAGAAACAGTGATGGCTCTGATCTGATGAACTCGAGCTGAATCGGCCTAACATCGCTATATTCCCGGTCAGCCGTTGTACGACCTTCACATTGTTTACTACCGTGATTTCTTTGTTGGCCTTGATTTTGTTGGGGTTGATTTCAATCCCCCCTGTTTGATACCATCAAGCCTAGAAATATGCTCGAACCTACGCCGAAGGTGCATTTCTCGGGGTTGAGCTTCATGTTGTAGCTTCTAATGATGTCAAAAGTTTCCTCCAAATGAGTCAAATGGTCCTCTGCGCGCAGGGACTTAACTAGCATGTCATCAATGTAAACTTCCATGGATTTTCCTATTTGATGTTCGAACATCCTATTAACTAAGCGTTGGTACGTGGCCCCTGCATTTTTTATCCCGAATGGCATTACATTGTAGCATTATGTGCCATACTTTTTGATGAACGAAGTTTTTTTCCTATCCTCGGGGTTCATTTGAGTTTGATTATACCCGGAGTAGGCGTCGAGAAAGGTGATGATCTCGCGGCCAGCCGTGGCATCAATAAGCGATCGATGTTGGGCAATGAGAATGAATCTTTGGGGCATGCTTTGTTTAAATCTTTATAATCTACGCATATTCTTAATTTGTTCCCCTTTGTGGGAACTACTACTACGTTGGCCAACCATTCGGGATATTTTACTTCCCTTATGGACCCTATTTTGAGGAGTTTCATTACCTCATCTTTGACGAACGCATGTTTTACCTCGGACTGAGGCCTCCTTTTTTGCTTCACCTGGTTGAACCTGGGGTCGACGCTTAGCCAATGGGTGGTAATTTCTGGTGGGATCCCTGTCATGTCTAAGTGGGACCAAGCAAAGCAATCAATACTTTTAATAAGAAATTTAATGAGTTTCTTCCTGAGTTCGGGGGTTGATCCCATTCCTAGGTATACCTTTCGATCTGGGAGATGTTCCATCAAAACAACTTTCTCCTATTCTTCGGCCGTTGATTTTGTTGCATCAGATTCTTCGGGGGAAATGAAGGTTCGAGGGGTAAGGAAGTATTCTTTATCATCCTCCGGGACCTGTTTATCTTCTGACACTTCCGAGGTGGAGTATATGGGTGCTGGTGCCACGCCGTGTACTGCGAACATTTCCTTTTCCACGTGATGCTATGCATACAACCGTTTTACGCCATCTTTATTTGGGAACTTCAACATCTGATGGAGAGTTAATGGTACCGCCCCCATGCTGTGTATCCATGGACTTCCAAGCAGGGCATTGTATCTCATGTTACCCTCTATGACATGAAACTTGGTATCTTGAACAGTGCCGGACACATTGTCTGGGAGGATGATTTCCCCCTTCGTCGATTCGCTCGTCATGTTAAACCTATTGAGGGCTCGAGAATCAGGTATGATTTGGTTGAGTAGTTTGAGCTGCTCCACTACCCCTGATCCGATTATATTGAATGAGATACCCGGATCCACGAGCACATGTTTAATTTTAATGTTATTTAAGAGAAAAGAAATTACCAGTGCATCTTTATGTGGTTGGGACAAGAATTTAATATCTTCTTCTCTGAACACAACAACTCCCTCAAGTATATAACTTTGATTTCGCTCTTCTGTTCCGATGGACACTTTGGCCCGTTTGAAAATGGGTCCTCGCGGGAAATCAGTTTCTCCAATAATCACATGAATTTTGTGCTGGGGTTCTTCTGGCCCATTCTTCCCGTTCGACTCTCTTTCTCGGAAGTGGTTCTTGGCTCGATCATCGAGAAATTCTTGACGATGCCCTTTGTTGATCAGTTGGGCTGCTTCTTTTCGAGCGTGAGTTCTCTGCATTTTGTGTCGGTCTACTCTGTGCACACTTCCATATGTATGAGAGCTTATATTTACATGCACAGCGTTGCATGAGCCCTAATCAACGGGGATTTGTACTTGTGCCCCTTCAGGGTTTTACGGTGTTACACCGGCGCCTGAAGCAGCTGCACCGTTCTATCCATGATCCTCATGACCGTTGTTTTCATGTGCATTCACTAAGTTAGACGTTTTCTGACCTGAAATTGAATAGTCTTGGACAAGAAAAAGTGTAAGGAATAACTAGTGTTTTTAGAAAACCAGCACTAAGACAATCACTACTATTTTTTGCCCCACGGTGGGCGCCAAACTGTTTACCTTGAAAATGGTAATTAAAATTAAATTTTATTTTGTGGTTCTAAAAATATGTGATCTATTCTAATACTAGTTGTCAGGCGATAGATGCTAAATGTAATTAAACAAAATGTGATAGTAACAAAGGAAACTAGTGATATGCAGATTGAGCTATTGAGAGACAGGGTCTCGAGCTTTCCAAAATCGGGCCTCGATGTCGAGCTCGAGTGCTTGATAAAGGGCGACCGATGAAGATATAACAATATTGATGGCCTCAAAGATGGCCTCTTTATGATCAACAATGCACAATAAGTGAAGAATAATCAATGAACACAATGAATTGAAAGCAATAAATCAATGGAAAAATTGTAGATAATGTTTGAGTTAGATAGCAGAGAATGTTCATGTTCTTGTGTTGAATATCATCTGTGTTACAAAATGGCAAGGATCCCCTTTATATAGTAGGGGGAATCCCAACACAGTACATGTGTAATTATTACAAAGAAATGCAGCTGGTACAACTATTTAATGTCACGGTATGGACTTGTACTATTCTTGCAGACTTGGTCAGCTTTAATTACATGCCTTTTGGGTATTTCCCGCTTTTGCATGATGGTCATTGATTTACACCGCCCCGAGGTCGAGCGTGGAGAATCCTCGATATGATTCCTCGATGTCAAACCTCGAACTGTTCTTCGAGCTCTCTGAAGACGGGCTATGGAGTGCCATAATGATCATAAAATCTAGCTCTCCGATTTTAGCCGTATACAATATGAATAAAATTATTTGTATAAAAATTCTACAATAATAAATTGATATTTAAAACATGTCATGGAATAGTAATGCAACGAAATATTCTATTAAAAATATATTATATAATATTAATTGACAAGGCTAGGTGGAAAATATGAGGGCAAAATTGAGTAGCAAGGGCTATGATCAAGATGACTCCTATTAAGAGCAAGCAGAAGAGGTTCAACATTTGAACAATTACCAAGTGCAATGGAACCATCTTCACGGCTCCAATCAAAATCAACGGCGTTCTCAAAACAACCAAGGCGATTGGGGTTCCAACAATCAAGAGACTGTAACGACCCTGCCAGTTGTTTAGAGAATTTAAGTTCTGTTCGGTGGCATAAGGCCTTGAACAACTTCTTATTATATAAATCGACCTGTGTGCATGCTTGAATTCAGTTACCGGATTATTCGGAGCCAAATTAGAAGAAGGATTAAAGTTTTGGAAGCTTAAGCGGTAAGAGTTAACCGAAATTTGACTTTTGTGTCAACGGAATGGGTTTTAGATGATTTCAGCATCATCATGTGGTGATTTTGGACTTAGGCGTGCGTCCGTAATTGGATTTGGAGGTCCGTGGGGTGATTTGAAGCATTTCGGAGAACGTTGGAAAAGTTGAAGTTTGGAAGGTGGAGAGGTTTGACCAATATTTGACTTTGGTGATACTGGGGTCGGAAAGCAATTCCAAGAGGTGGAACAGCTCCATTATGTCAATTGGACTTGCCTTCAAAATTTGACGTCATTCCGGGTTGGTTTGATAGGGTTCGACACGCGTTTTACAAGTTGGAAAATTTAGAAGTTCATAAGTTCGATTCATGGTGCAATTTGTAGTTTTGTCATTTTTTATGTGATTTGAGGCCTCGTGCGGGACTGTATTAGGTTATTGGACTTATTGGTATGTTCAGACGGGTTCCGAGGGGCTCGGGTGAGTTTCAGATAGGTTTGGGTTGTATTGCGCTCGTTTTTTATGTTTCGGCGTCGTTTCTTCAAGCATACATGGTTCCACGTTAAGAAAATGAGCTCTAATTTCTGTTCTTATTGAATAATTAGATCCATATAATAATTACGGAGCTATAGCAAAAAGAATCGTCGAATTTGAACATCGTATGATGAAGTTTTGCTCATTTTAGTGTTAGAGGAGAGAGTTGGTGCGGTGCTTCGCAGATGCGAAGTTGGGTCCGCATCTGCGGAGCCACAGGGGCGAAAAATGGTCCACAAAAGCGAAATGACAGCTGGAAATGCGCATGTGCGGATATTTTTGTCGAAAAAGCAAAAATTCATGAGAATAAATAAATAAGACCGCATCATTTTGGTATTTTGAGCAAATCTTGAGTTCTAGAGCTCTGATGGAGGTGAATTTTGTGGTGTTCTCCTCATCTTGTTATGGAGGTCAGTATCTAAGTATAATTTTTTTATTTTAATCCATGTTTTGATTGGAGAAATAGGGGGTTCTTATCAAAAAAACTTCTAAAGAGAATAATTGGGTTTGAATATCGATTTGGTATCGGAATATTATGAAATTAGTATGGTTGGACGCGTGATTGAATGGGTGTTCGAATTTTATAAAATTTTCGGGTTCCGAGATGCATGCCCGGGGTCGACTTTTGGGATCGATTTTTAGATTTTGATAAAGATTGAGTCTTTATGATCCAAAATAGTTTCTTATGAGTTTTATTTGTGCTTTGAAGTTATTTTGGTTAGGTTTGAGCTGTCCGGAGGTCATTTCACCCAATAAGTTCATTTAGAGTATCAGTTTGTCTTCTTGAAGGTAAGTATCTTGCGTAACCTTGTGTGGGGGAACTACCCCTTAGGATTTGAGTCTTCTGTGTTGATTGTAGTCCGTGTACATGAGGTGCCGCGTACGTGCTCAGATTTATGTGGTGAAAATTGGTCATGTAGGGTTTCTAGGTCCTTGTATTCGTTGAATATTTAGTTGCACTAGTATGATTACGTTCCTTAATTAGTAGTTTCTCCTTTACCTGCTTCATTAGAATTACTTGCTTCATGATCCGCTTTTATTGGTAATTTGATTCATATGTGCTCTAATTGGGATTGTTTTCTCTTCCATTTCCCTATTGCCTTCTCCCTAACTACTTATCCTATTTGAAGTTGTAGTTATTCATGTTTTGTAAACGTTCCCCCTTATTTGAAGTTATAGTGATCTTCTGGCTGCCTATCTTAGTTGAATTGGATGTACCTCTTCCGTAATTGTCCAACCTTAGAATAAGCTTAGAGGTTCTATGCCTTAGTGGACATACCCTTTTTGTTGAACCGTACAAAGTGTAACTATTGTTACTTGTTATTTTCTTCCTTGTTGAGTTGTTCTTATCATGCCTAGTTTTCCTTTTTGTCGTTTTTCCTTATTAACTAGTTTTACCCTTTCTTGTGATCGAAGGTTCTTGAGTGGATTTATTTACCGTATCCTGTATTATTGTCATTGTTGTTGTTGTATTTGTTTTGGTAATGTATGAGGTTTATGCCGTGCGATTGTGGTTATTGTGATGCACGAGGTTTCTGTCGTGCGGTTATTTATATGGGGAATTGCACGAGGTTTATGTCCTGCTGTTATTACTATTGATATTGCACATGCAGCGTGACAAGGCGGTATATATATATATATATATGTGTGTGTGTGTGTGTGTAACGACCCAGTCGGTCGTTCTAAGAGTTTAGCCCCGTTTCCCGCGTTACTACTTCATTTCATTGTGTTGGATTGGTTGGCTCAGGTTCGAAGCGATTTTTGGAGAGAAACGAGACACTTAATCTCTTATCTTGGTTCAATAGTGAAAAAGTCAACCGGAAGTTGAATTATTGGTAAACGACCTCGAAATTCGGATTGTATGGTTTGGATAGCTTCGTTGGGTGATTTGGGACTTAGGAGTGTATTTGGAATGTGGTTTTGATGTCCGATGTAGTATTAAGCTTGAATTGGCGAAAGTTGGTTTTTGGCGATTTCCGATCGGCACTGGAAAATAGGCTATCAAGGTCGGAATGGAATTCTGAAAGTTGGAGCATGTTCGTATTGTCATTTTGGATATGTGTGAAAAATTTCATGTCAATCATGTGAGAGTGGCTCTATTGGCACGTGAGTCGTCTGTGCGGTTATGAGGTGTTATGAGGGCACTGTATGCCCACTGTTGGGGGTTAGGTATTGAGACCTATGAGTTGTGAATTGTCCGAGGTTTGAAACCTCGTGGAGTTGAATAAACCTTATGTATAAGATGTTGAAATTGCTGAGTTATTACTTGTCCTTTTTGTATATGTGATTCCCGATTTAGGTTGTGTTCTATTTACTCTTCCATGTCATTTTTAAGGTATTCCGTTGATACTTGTTGTCTCCTTGCTTACTGAAATTTCTTTATTATTAGCCACATTGTGTA
Source organism: Nicotiana knightiana (assembly GCA_005239525.1). Classification (NCBI taxonomy): domain Eukaryota; kingdom Viridiplantae; phylum Streptophyta; class Magnoliopsida; order Solanales; family Solanaceae; genus Nicotiana; species Nicotiana knightiana. Next base: position 155,356 of record ML419312.1, read on the forward strand.
GTCTTTATGTATATACCATATTCTGTTGTTCCTATACTTATACTTGTTCAGTTTATTAGACCAGTGGGTGTCTTTAATGTTCCTCGTCACTACATCACCGAGGTTAGTCTTGATACTTACTAGGCACCGCTGTGGTGTGCTCATACTGCCTTTCTGCCCATTTTTGTGCAGAAGCAGGTATTGCATAGCCGGTTTATCGCTAGCTAGCAGTACGGATTGCTGTTGTGGAGACTCAAGATGAAACCTGCCAGAGCGTTCGCGTTATTCGGAGTCACCGTCCTATTTTGTTCTTACACTATTTTTTTTATTTATGAACAATTGTATTTTGAAGTTGTAGTAAAACTCTATAGAGCTTATGACTTGTACTACCGGGTTTCGGGAGATTGTTTATTGTATAAAGAAATTTATTTCAGAAATTTTTAGGCGTCAAATTTATTGTTGTTGTATTTTCTGTAAATGTTAGGCTTACATAGTCCTTAAGACTAGGTGCCATCCCGATACCCAACGGAGGGGAAATTGGGTCGTGACAAGTTGGTATCAGAGCTTTAGATTCATAGGTGCTACGAGTCATAAGCGATTTCAGTAGATTCTTGCGGATCGGTACAGAGACGTCTGTACTTATCCTTGAGAGGATACAGATCTATTAGGACAATTTCACTTCCTTCATCCCTATCGTGTGAGCTCATTGATCTTGAAGTTTGAGCTTTTATCATCCTATTCTCTCATAGATGGTGAGGACACGAGCAGCAAATCCTGATCACGCTACGCCCAGAGCAGATGTCACTAGGGGTAGAGGAAGTGCCCGGCGAGGAGCACGTGCCAAAACTAGAGCACCTACTAGAGCAGAAGTTGAGGAACCACCAGTAGTTCCTGTTGGGGGCAGGTACCGGAGATGACTGCTATTACCCCCGGTCCTCAGGAGACCTTAGCATAGTTCCTGAGTATGTCTTGTACATTGGCTCAAGCGGGGTTGATTCCGGTTGCACTAGCTGCTTCACAGACTGAGGGAGGAGCTCAGACTCCCGCCACCCACACTCTAGAGCAACGAGATCATTTTTTTCAGGTTCCAGGTGTCATGACGACACAACCTGTTGTCCCAGTACAGCCCGTGGTTAGGGCAGTAGCATCTGAGAAAGAATAGCTCAGACTTGAGAGGTATAAGAAATACCACCCTTCTACCTTCGGTGGATTAGCGATGGATGATTCATAGGGTTTCCTGGAAGAGTGTCATCACATTATTTGTACTATGGGTATTGTGGAGACGAGCGGGGTTTTTTTTTTTACGTTTCAGCTCAGAGGAGCGACTTAGCAGTGGTGGCGGGCATATGAGTTGGGTAGTCCGACCGAATCAACTTCACTCACATGGGTTCCATTTTTAGAGATGTTCCAAAGGGAGTTTATACCTCAATCCCTTCGGGATGCATGGCACGTAGATTTTGAACAGCTGCGCCAGGGCACTATGTCAGTATCAAAGTATGCCGTCAGATTCAGTGAGCTGGCCAGACATGCACCTGTTTTGGTCGCTATAGTTAGAGAGCGAGTCTGTAGATTCATTAAGGGGCTCAGGTATGATATTCGATTCAACATGTGTTACACTCCATGTTTTTATACATGAAAATACGTCATAAGTAAATTGATGGAAGCTCAAAAAATGAGATGTTACATCCTACATTTTCTTACGTTAAAGTTTCATAGTAAGTTAGTCGACGTAAGTTCGGAAATGCGATATTCTTGAGATTATAGGAATTATGCTATTTCAAACAAGTGATGAGTAAATTCGTGAAGGTGAGAGGGTAAGCAAATTGAATAAACTTGTCAAAGTGTGACATTTTGAGATAAAATACGATCTGAGATATAACCCCCGGTATTTATGGGCTAGTGCCATACAAGGTACTACATGGCCATCATAGTGAGGTGTATAAAGTGTGACAAAAATAAGTCGTATTTTAAGTAATTTGGGATACTTCTTAATTAAATGGGTAATTTTTAAGGCCCCAAAAAATTACGTTGTGTAATTTGAAGGTCTTATGGTGCAGAGTTAGGCCAAAGTGATCAGAAGTAGTAAATTTTTCTTCACGACGAGCAGGTCTAACTCTTTGGGTTAAAGAATGCACTAAGGTGTTGAGGAATCTTTTTGGCTGAAGAATATGATTCTACGGTTTGGTTTGCAGCCGCATAATCAATATGTGGGCCGCATAAGTGCCATAGTGTGAATCAGGAGATGAGCTAAATTGAAGACCCTTATGCGGCGCACTATGATACCACATGTGAAGTCTGAGGTGCTTTTCGCGGTCGCATAATAGGTCTGCGGACTGCAGACCTGCCACATACCCAACCCAAAACATCCCAGTTCTGAGCATCCATTATGCGACCATTTAGTGGGCCGCACATCTGTTATATGGTCCCTTATGCGACCACATATCTGAGTTAGAGGGTCCATTTTTCTATTTTTTAACACGAACCCATATAGATAAATAATGTTTGGGGCTTCATTCGGGGTGATATTCTAATGATTTTAGAGAGAGGTAAGAGCAATATAGATAGAGAGAGAAAGAGAAAGGGGACCTATCTTTCCATTCACCCAATCTTGCTCAAATCATCAAGAATCAAGGCAGGTAGCCACTAGATTATGCTCAATCATGTGAACTATTGTGGGATGAGAAATAGGCCATGCAGGTGACATTAAGTTATAGTAAGTGGAATTATTTAAATATTTTGGGTAGTTCTTGTTGAAATTGGTTGAGGGGAGAAGGGATTTCTGTTATAGAACCTTGTAGTCTATTTCACATGTTAGGTGTTTGATGAAATTCCTAAGAGAGTTACACCATGGGAAATATTTCTAATTATTAATCGATTTTCGCTACCTTCATATTGATTATTATTGTTAGAGATGTTGGTGCTTTGTTGTAACTTAAGGAAAGCTCAACCAGGTATGATGGCTAAACTTTCTCTCTCGTGATTGAATCCCATAATGTTTCCGTAAAGTTTAAGTATGGTCGGCTCAAAATCCCTAATTTCTACATCCCGGGTTATCCCTATAAAAATATAAACTTGATCATTTCGAATGAGCTTTATATGAAACGTTAGATGTTTAAAGTATGAGTTGTGTATTAAGTTGGTATGGCTTTAAGTCGTGTAGTAAAAGAAAACTAGTATTACAATTGGGTTAGGAAAACTTGATATGCTTAATACGCATAATTGCTCCTATATGTACCTAATGTCTTGATTGAGTATGTCTCATTGTTGATGCTCTATAAAGATATTTGAAAAATGAATCAAATGAATTGGGGAATATGAGTGAGGATAAAGTGCCAAAAACTTAAATTATAATTGTTCCTAGTGATAACTATGAAAAGAGAAAATATGAAATAGATTATGAAATTAGCCTCGACTTACTGTTCGTAATGACTTCAAAAATAGAATGGCCTAAAGGCTTTTGTACTTAATTTATTCCCATAAGTGGCTGTTTTAGATAATGCTTTACCTTATAAATACATCCAATGTGATCCTAATTCTTACATACTCCAGTGTTGAAATTGTACATTGTCGCGATTGAAATAGAGTAATTCAAGGATAATTGGTGTACTGCTTGTTTATGACTTTGATGTGTGTCCCTATTGTTGGTTGGTATATCTCCTTCTTTGGGAAGAACCATTTGTGTTAAAAGTTCCATTACTAACGCACTTGAGGTATATGATTTCAGGAATGTTCTATATGTTGGTATTTGGTGGTGATCCTTGAAATTAAATGAAGTGAAAGTATGGAATATAAATAAAATGCGGCCATCGTGCCATGAATAATGAAACTTGTGTAAGGCCCAAAGAGCTAATGAAATACTGCTATTGTGAGAGATAGAAAATGACACGACACAAACTGGAGGATCATGACTAGCACCCGGGCCATACTTGCCGAGCACTAACGTACATAATATCTAATCTTCCTTATTATCTTTATGGTCCGACATGATCAATATAAATGGTAGATATGGATCATGAACAATCAACAATGAAAGATAATGGCACGAAAATACATAACACGGGATGACAAGACTGCCAAGAAACTACATATAAGGTACGAGCTACCACGCTGCCATGAAAGACTATACAACAAAAATTAACCGACGAGGCATACCAAACTATACATGAGTCGACACCTGTCTATGAGCCTCTAAATGACCATAAGTGCTGTAACATTATCGGAACAGGGCCCTGACATACCAATAGTATCTATAACAAAAATGCATACCAAGACCACGACAAGTCCAGAGAAGGGATCTCGCCAATAACCGTTGAACTTGGAAGCCTACTGTGGTGGGGGAGTTGCATTACCGGTCTATCAGGACCTACAACAGGACATGCAGCGTGCACAAATAAAAAGGACGTCAGTACGAATAATGTAATGAGTTATACAAGGTCCCGGCCATATCGTACCTGACCGTAATAGGCTCGGTAAAATGTACCCGACCATGTGGAGCGCGGTAAAACCCAACTGATCAGTGGTTGCGCAATAGGTGTCGTACCCGGCCGACTAAATACGTGGCTCGATAGTCTATAATAGATACATATAT
>MDKJ01191361.1:0-64732 GCA_005239525.1 Nicotiana knightiana
AATACAAAACCTTCGAATCAAATCTAAATACAACAAGAAGTGAAAACAGAGATATTGCGAACGATGAACAGCTATCTCTATATTGCACAGATCCGGCTCCGCTGCGGAATAAAGGCTAATGCTCGATATCTACTCCTGAATCTGCACATAGAGGTGCAGGGAGTAACGTGAGTATGCCAACTCAGTAGTAATGAAAATAAATCAGGCCTGAACAGCAAGAAACACATAAAATCAATGTCATCAAATCACAAGAGGCACAACCTTTCTTTCCAACAGTATAACATAGATATGTGAAATCATATTCAGAAAAATCCTTTAAAGAATGTATATTTTTCAACAACTTCAACCGAAATTTAGTATAAAAATGAAATTAATCATATAGAGGCCCCTCAGGCAAAATGTATATCATAATCAGCCCCTCGGGCATGCCCCACAGTCACTCATAATCAGCCCCTAGGGCATACCTCACCATCACTCGTAATCAGTCACTCAGCACCTCACAATCACTCATGCCTCCTAATCACTCGTCAATCGGCCTCCCATCACTCGTCACTCGGCACTAGGTGCGCTCACTGGGGGAGTGTTCAGACTCCATAGGGCTCCTTCAACCCAAGCGCTAATATCACTCAGCAACTCACTATCACTCTTGGCCCTCGGCCACACTCAACACCTCACCATCACTCTTGGCCCTCGGTCACACTCAGCATAACCACTCGAAAGGCCCCTCGTGTGAATTAGTAAATCAGGGTACTTCACCCAAAACATCAGTTTAAATCTCAAAGTGGTGTAAATCATGTTGAGTTTCGAAAATAATATGCACAATGATGCTGAGTGAAATCATCAACAAATAGTGAGGAAAACACCAGTAAAAAGCCCTCAAAGGGTCTAAACAGATAAGCACGAGGTCCCAAACACGACGTATAGCCCAAATATTTCAACAATCTTTAGAATATGATTTAACATAAGGTTTTGAGTAAATATGCAACTCATTAGTTGCCGAGGAGAGGACCTAGTCCAATCCAAAAATCAGTACGCTCCACATACTCGTCAACCGACATGGGCTCCTTTCTAAAATCAGTGAGAAAATATGTAGTCTGGGGTTCCATACCCTCAGGACAAGATTTATAACCATTACTTACCTCTACCGAGCCACAACACCAGTCCGATATGCTTTTTCCCCTTAAATTGGCTCCCGATTTCTCTGAATCTAGCCAATACCAGTTAACATCATCAATATATATCAAAGGAACGTTCCTCAACCCAACCCAAATTTATCAAATTATACAAGAATCTCGAAATTTGGCCTAACCCGAGCCCCAAGCCTCGGGCCCACATCTCGAAATTCGATAATTTCTATCATTAGAATTCTTGTCCTCCCACAATTCTATACATACCTAGAACACTAAAATCGGACCACAATTGCCCACTCAAATCCTCAAAAGAAGAATCAAATTCCCATGCACCCATTCTTCCACAATTTTGGTTTAATTCCAGATTTTTCTATGGTTTAATCACTTAGAAATCGACATAAAACGAGTTATGAAGTTAAGAACCTTACCTCCAAGTGATTCCCTTCAACTCCCTCTTCAATCCTCCCAAAAGTGCTTTTAACTTGCCAATAATGGAGAAAACTATGAGCCACTTTCGCATAACAGGCCTTTTAAACATTTTGCCCAGCTAATATATTTTCTTCACCGCGATCGCAAACATTGGCACACGATCGGGATTCGCAGACCAACCAACCAATTCGATCGCAAACCAATACACGCGATCACATAGAATACATTCTCCACCCACACACGCGCCTAAAAAAAATACCTTACGAGATCGCACTGTCTAACTTGACAAACCTGCGTGATCACAATCCTAACCACGTGAACGCGTAGAAAAAAATGCCTGCCCAACTATTTTACCCTACGCGATTGCAAACATCCCCATGCGATCGCGTAGAAGGAAACCAGAACCTCACACCAGCAGAAATCTGCCCAGTGTTCAACCCAAGAATTGGTCTAATAATCACCCAAAACACACCGAGGCCCTCGGGACCTCAACCAAATATACCAACCTATCTCATAACATCATTCAAACTTAGTCGATCCTTCGAAACACCAAAAACAATGCAACAACACCAAAATCGCATCAAATTCAAGCGTATGAACTTTGAAACTTCGGAATTTCGCAACCTACCCCGAAACCAATCGAAACACCTCCGATTGACCTGAAATTTTGCAGACAGATCCAAAATGACATTACGAACCTGTTCCAATTTCCAGAATTCCATTCCGAACCCGATAGCCTATTTTCCACTACCGACCGATTCAAGCCTAATTCTACATCGGACACCACAAAAATATTCTGAACACACTCCTAAGTACCAAACCACCTAATGAATTTATCTGAGCCATAAAATCCGCATTTCGAGGTCGTTCACCAATAGGTCAACTCTCAATTGACTTTCTCAACTATTAGGCTACTTTAAAAGGCTAAATGCCTAAACTCTCACCATAACCATTCCAGACCCAAACCAACTGACCCAACATATCAAAAACAGGATAGCGATATATAATAAATGTAGACCTGGGGGAAAAAGGGTAAATGTCACGGGCCGACCTACTGGGTCGTTACAGAATCCCACAGAGAACAATATAAGGGCGATTAGGAATGCACGCGAATTATCATTTATCGCGCAATGCCAAACAAATAAGATTTTGGTTTTGAAAGTTGTTTATAACTGAATGCGAAAATATAAATTAACCTCGAAAGCAAGTAAAATGATCAATGGCAACAAGAATGGATGCTTCAGGAATTATACTCAAGTAACGATCTAATGTATTTTGCGATTTCACAAATATGAGCGAGTTTATGTTAATTAGCCATGGATAATAATTCTTAATTAGCTTTTTCCAAAGACTAACAAGATTTCCTAATTGAATTATTCCTAACCCAATTAAGAGATTAAGCACGTCCGAGTATGGCTACAAGTAGTTCAATCCTATCCCTAGGTAGAATCTATAAAATGAGGGTTAAAGCCTCAAGTTCTTGTTAATTAATCTTTTCCAACCCCAAATTATATTTTCCAAAATTAATTTGGAGTTAATGGGCGAGTCCTAGGGTTAGCTAATCCCTTTGGAAACATTAAAGAACAAGAATAATTAAAGTAACAAATACTCACTTCATGAATATAATAAAATCATTCACTACATAAGCACAACAAGGTATTTAATCCACATTTTAAATATGTAAATTCCCATAAACAAGATTCAAGTGTTGGAAATAAATACGACACACTTAAATATACAATATAAAGCAAGGAAATGAAGAAACAAACATAAATGGGTAAGGAAACCTTAACCACAAGAGTGAAATCTTCAAATCCAAAGTGTGTGTGCAAACCCTAGCTTCAAGACTTGTTCTCCTCTACTCAAAATTATATTTACAATGCAAAAGATATGCCAAAAGATGCAGAAAATATCTGCCAGGTCGGTATAAAAAAGGTTTGGGGATTAAAATGTGAAATTACATAAATGCCCAGGACTGCCTAGAAAACATACTATGTGATCGCACTTAAAAGCATGCGTTCGCAGAGAGTTGACTTTCTCAGTCAATGCGATCACATTTATATCCATGCGTTCGCACAGGTCAGTTGACCATCCTGCTGACCAACCTCTCCTTCTTCTGTGCATTTGCACTTTCAGCACTGCGTTCGCACTGGTAATCTCTCCATGCTTATGCGATCGCACATGAGGCATTGCGTTCGCACATAACCTTTTACCAAACGCTGACCACCCGTTTAAAACACTACGATCGCACCTTTGACTTTGCGTTCGCATAGTAATTGTTCATGACCTTGTGCGATTGGAATTGGCCATCCGCGATCGTACAATATAAATCACTGGCAGTTATTCCTTTTCCAATGTTGCTCCTTTTTTGACTTGTTTTTGCACAATTTCTTGACAATCACTCTAAATCATTTGACACCTGAAATATACCAATAAACACCAATACATGTCTTAGTTTCTCAACGAAATTACACAAAATATTAAGTATTAAGAAGAGATAAGTTGGTAAAATACCAACATATCAATGGTCCAACCAATGGCAGTCTTACATTCTTGCAATACATGCAATAGTTGCTCTACCTGCACAGCTAGCAAACCAGATGATATAATAACAGGAAAAAGTAGAATTAGGACCCAAGAAAGTGTACATGAGGATGGATGGAAGCGGTTTCAAGTCTAGTTGTGGTGGATCCTCTATTGATGGTTTTGCAGGTGGTGTCGCTCTCTCTTCTAAGCATAAGGGATCGAACTAAGGATCCCTTTTCAAGAATCCTTGACCTTCGAGAGCCATGCCCCACTCTGCCAACCCTTCACCGTCCATCTCTTCCAAATTCATCAAGCAGGCTTCTAGTGGATCCTTGACATTAAGGGTCTCATTCTCTTCTTGCAGTATCACATCCACGGCCTCCACCAGTGAGCAGTTTGCAAATTCGCTTGGTCTCTTCATGGAAACTTATTTTCAGTTCTCCAGTCTCACAATCAATCTATGCTCTCCAATCGCTAAGAACGACCTTCATAGAATGATGGGTATCTCTTCATCCACCTGACAGTCAAGAATAACAAAGTCTACAAGGAATATAAATTTCCCCACTTGCACAAGCACGTCATTACTATGCGATCATCCAGTTTTAGCAATATTGAAGTCGTTCTTGCTCTGCCTATGCCCTGTTTTCTATAGATTGCCAAGGGCATCAAGTTTATGCTGGCTCCAAAGCCACACAGTGCTTTAGCAAAAGCGTAACTCCCAATAGTGCATGGGATAGTGAAGCTACCTGGATCAGACACCTTTTGGGCCATGGGTCTTGTCACTACCGCACTGCAGGTCTATGTCAGAGTGACAGTGGACAGGTCGTGGAAATCAAATTTCCGCGATATTAGGTCTTTCATCCTTTTTTCATACCCTGGCATTTCCCTCAAACAATCCATCAGTGGAATATTCAATTGAATATGTCGAAGCATTTCCATGAATTTCCTGTATTGATAATCTTTCTTTTGTTTTGCCAATCTATGAGGGAATGGTGCATGAGTCAACCTATGTCCACTTCTTGATGTCGTTTTTTTGTTGGAAGCTTCTGGCACAAGAATCCAATCTTTTTCCATTTCAATAATAATTCTACTACGGGCCTCCAAATCACAATTCGGACACGCTCCTAAGTCCAAAATCACCCAACTGAGTTAACAGGACCATCAAAACTCCATTCCGCAGTCATTTATACATAAAATAATATCCAGTCAATCATTCCAACTTAAGAATTCAACCATGGGATTAAATGTTTCAATTCATTCCAAAACCTCACCGGACCATAACTAACTACCCCGGCAAATCACATAGCAGTTATAAAGTATTAAAATGAGCAGTAAATGGAAGAACGGGGTTACAATTTTCAAAATGACCGCCCGGGTCCTAACATGATCTCTTCCATTACCATAATTACTGTTGAATCCTTCCATCGTCATAGTTAGCATTTTTACCTGAGCGTGACTTCTTAATTTTCCATTTTCTTTCTAAATTTGTCGCTATCAAAATCACGTTGAAGATATTTATTTATTCCAATAAACTACCTTTAATTTTATTGACATTTCATGTCTCTATGTTTTTAGATGAAGCTTATAATTTTTTCTTTCAAATTTTGTACTACTCATTACACATATGTTGTAATATTATTTATTGTCATGCTTTTTCTCTGACAAGTTCTTTTTCAATTATTATAAAATAAATTTGAGAAATAAAGATAACTTATTTTTCTTGATATAATAGTCCTAAATTTTTCATAAAGTACTAAAACATCAAACAACCAACATCTGACACACGATCGTGCTATATCTCATAATCCAATTGTATTTAAATAATTCAACTAATATTTCCTTTGGTCAAATTCACAGATGAAGATTCATAATTTTAAAGTAGACTGAAGGTACATATATGTGAAATTATTATTTCTATACATTAGATATTTTAGCAACTATTATCTCTAGCACAAATAACTACTACTTCTTTGTAGGTTTACACTATGATAATGTTCTACAAAATATCCTAATATGGCATACATTAATCCAATTTATGTAGAATTTCTATATAATATTATTTTCATTCGAATGTAAAATTATTATATGTATGCTGCTAAAAAAGGGGGACACTACAGTTTCTTTAAAAAAATCAAAATCTTTGAGACATGGAACATTAACAAGCGTAACTAACGTTTTTCAAATTCACATTTAAATTATGTTAACAATAAAAAAGGAACGTGTAACGACTCGACCATTCGTTTTGACCATTTGCATTATGTTCGGTAGTTTGAGGTCATGAGTAGCTTCATATGATTTATCATGACTTGTGTGTATGGTCAGTTTCGATGTTCGCGAGGATCAGGATTTTCTTTTAAAGATAAATTTTCATATTTGGAAGCTTTAAGTTGAAGAGTTGATCAAGGTTTGACTTTTGTGTAAACGGTCTCAGATTTGTGTTTTAATGATTACAATAGGTTCGTATACTGATTTTGAACTTAAGCGTACGCCTGGATTTGGATTTGGAGGTTCCTAGGTTGAGTTGGTTGTTTTTAGCAAAAGTTGGTGATTTGAAGGTTTAGAAATGTCATAAATTTGACTATGAGTTGACTTTGTGGCTATCGGGTTCGGATTATTATTTTGACACATTGAAGCGGTTTGTTTTGTCATTTGAAACATGTTTGCAAAGTTTGTGTCACTCCGCATTCGATGAAGTTTGAAAGTTTGAAAGTTAAAAGAATTATCTCTATCTTCGATTCTTGGTTTTGAAGTTTTTATGATGTTTCGAGCTTTCGAATAAGTTTGGGTAATGTATTTGGAGTTGTTCTCATGTTTGGACGGGGTCACGGGGACATCGAGTGAGTTTTGGGGTGGTTTCAGACCATTTATAGGCCCTTTTTTTAGTAGTTGTTTTTTGGCTAAAGAGGTGTGAATCATGATCGTGGACCTTTGGGTTGCGTTCACGGAGAGAAAATTGTTGTTTGGATCTTGTCAATCAGGATTGCGCTGGCTTGGTTTTGAAGTTTTTATGATGTTTCGAGCTTTCGAATAAGTTTGGGTAATGTATTTTGAGTTGTTGGCATGTTTGGACGGGGTCACGAGGACCTCGAGTGAGTTTTGGGGTGGTTTCAGACCATTTATTGGCCCTTTTTAGTTGTTGTTTTTTGGCTAAAGAGGTGTAAATCATGATCGCGGACCTTTGGGTTGCGTTCACGGAGAGAAAACTGTTGTTTGGTTCTTGTCAATCACGATTGCGCTGTCCTTGTTTGCGATCGCGCAGAAGAAATTTTTGTTGTCATTGAGCTGATTTATGGAGCTTATATTTTTTTAATCCATAGAGAATTTGGAGAATGGTCAAAAAATAAAAGTTTTAGCCCTTTGTGTCTAGTTTTCAGAAAATCAAATTGTTTATCATTTGGAATTTTTTATAGAACGCTATTGCTATTACACTAGAGGTTGTCTAGAAGACTTGAGAAAGTTTGTTCTAATTTGTTCATCGCGATCGCTGAGGTTCTTGGCCGCGATCGCGAAGAGTAAAATAGTGATGGGCGTTTTGTTAACCGCAATCGTCAGGTTTGTGACTCTGATCGCGAAGAAGGAGGCCTGGTAGTGGTATTTAATGTCCAATTTTGGGATGTTCTGTTCGTTTTCTTCACTCTTTTGAGTTCTTGGAGCACAAGTAAGGCGATTTTGGAGGAGTTTAACACCCAAATCAGAAGGGTAAGTATCTGTATGTTTGTTTAGATTGTATATTTTGTTTTTACCTTGATTATTACACGAAAATTAAGGATTTGAAGATAAAACATTTGGAACTTTTGACTTGAACTTAAGAGGGTGAATAATTGAGTTTTGAACATCGATCCAGCGTCGGATTTGGTTGAAACTAGTATGGTTGGACTCGTATTCGGGTTGATTCAATATGTGAGTTTTTTCGGGTATTGGAGTGCGGGCCCGGGTTGACGTTTTAGATGACTTTTTGATTAAAGATTCGACCTTTAACGTTTGGGTTTGTTTCCTATGACATTATTTGATATTTGTGACTTGCTTTTGGATAGTTTTTATCTATTCAGAGGTCGATTCGTGAGGGTGGAACTTCTAAAGTATCGTTCTGGTTCGCTTAGGGTAAATAATTTACCTATGCTTGGTTGAGGCACTAGTTTCTCTATTTATTAGCTACGTGTTATGGGTTGCGCACATGTGTGGGGTTGAGACCATATGCGTGCACCGGGGTATTGTTTATGCTCGGGGTAATGTTTATGATATTCTTTGTATTGATTGTTAAGCTTCATGATGTGATGGTTCTTATATGTGTACCCTTGTTGTGAGCAATTTGAGCCATGTGTGAGGTTACATAGAGGTTAATTTGGAGATTGAACCTGATAATTGCTACTTTCATGATGTATTTACCTTATTTGAGCTATGATAGCAGACTTTGCACATGCATACACCTTAGCGTGTCACTTATACCATTCCACGAGTATAAAATTTGATATTTATTGATCATGTACATGTATTCTTGTATATCTTCTTTCTCTGAGATATAGATTGGACTGGTAGCACTTGACCACGCCATGTAGATTGTGATATTAAGAATGTGACCACGTTAGGCGAATTGTGTTATTAGGATGTGAGTTGTCCGTGCAGCATATGAGTTGTCTGTGTGAATTCGAGATATGATATTATTGGCAGGTGAGTTGTTCGTGCAATAAGTGAGTTGTCCGTGCGGTTTATATTGTTAGCATGTGAGTTGTCCGTGTAGAATGTGAGTTGTGCAGCGTGTGGATATGGTTTATCCCCTCTAGGGTCACCCTCTCGTGTTCCTTCTTGATGGTGCACAGGGGGATTATGAGAAATCGACGAGTTTCATTGTTATGTGATCTTTGGAAAAGGTTATATGTGGTTTGATTCGGTTATGGTGTCTCTGAGGAAAGATTGGCTTGTGTTTGATTTGATTATTGCATTCCATCTTCTTCTTTTTTGCAGTTTTCCTTGGTTATTTACCTGATTTAGTTTCATATCTTCTTTACATGCTGGATTGTTGACTGAGCAGAGTATGTGAAGTTATCATTTTCACTAGAGTGGTTTTATCTATGATTCATGATTTGATCATATTCTTTTTTTGTATGTATTATATTTTTTAAATGTATAGGTGATTAGCGAGTATCATTTATAAATTTTTCTTTTACTACCTCGCCGAAGTTAGTGATGATACTTGTTGAGTACATGGGGTCAGTTGTACTCATATTATACTTATGCACCATGCGTGAAGATCTTGGAGCTGAGTTGTTGTGGATGGAGGAACTTGACATTGGAAATGTACCTCATTCGTGATATAGCTACCACTTGTCCTCAGTGGTTTTAAATTTTTAATCTATTCATGTATATTCCAAACAGATGTTGTATTTGTTTTAGTATCGACTTTGTAAATTCGAGTCATAGTGGCTCATTACTTGTACTACCAAAACCCTTGGGTTATTGTATAAATTTAGTTATTTCACTTATTGATTTCCTGTTAATGTCATTCGAATTGTGTAACTGTTGTTTGGCTTACCTAGCAAGGTTGGGTTAGGTGCCATCACGACTACGTGGGTTTGGGTCATGACAAGTTAATATAAGAGCTAGGTTCGTAGGTTCTACGAGTCATGAACAAGTGTCTAGTGGAGTCTTGCGGATCGGTATGATGATGTCCATACCTATCTTTGAGAGGCTAAAGTGCATCTAGTAAACCTCATATCTTTCCTTCTTTATCATGTAGTATTGTTTAAGCTTAAAGTGTATCTCCTTGAATTCCTTTCATCCACCCATATGTTATATTGAGCAGTCGGTATATGATGTGCAGCGACAGGTGGTGATGTCATGGATAAGCGCGAGATATGTTCTCTTTGTTGTGAATAAAGGCCAGTCTAAAGGACTTGAGATCAGATTCTGACCGCAGCATGGGCTTGGTGGTTTCAAGTGTATCAATATATACATTTGGACGTATATGTATGGTAGTTTCCCTAGGAGTGGGATTAATGGCTCAATGAGTATTTGGAAAGCTATATGATGAGTGTTATGTGAGTGAGGACTATTCTTAGGTGGGTTTAATGTGACGAGAAGAATTTTGCTTGGGATGCAGAAGGACTATGGATGCTTGATTTCTACCTTGATATGTTATACTATCTTGAGTTCTGAGGGTGTTATGAATCTTTCACTTGTTCATTTTTTGAATGAAGTATATTCTTATGTCTTGTTGATGAGTTAAGACTTGGGAGGATTAATTTATTGCTTAGTGGTTGTGTAAAGACCCATAAATTTTTCTTGTTTAAAATAATGCCCGAATAAGTCCCCGAGTAGTTTTTATTGTGGAAAATTTTAAAAATAGACCTAAATTGAGTAAAAAGTACCTCGGGACTTAAAGAATAAAATTTTTCAGAAAGTAGGCGTTATGCGACGCACTATGCGATCGCATAACGTGTATGCGGACCACATAATGGTCGGATACACGGGCAGTTCACTGCCCCATTTGAGGACAACTATGTGGTCTAATATGCGATCGCATTTCAGTTCTGCGGACCGCATAGCTGTCGCATTGTTGCCTTTGGTTTTTGGGAGGGATGTTATGCGACGCACTATAAGACCGCATAACATGTATGCGGACCGCATAGTGGTCGCGTACTTAGGCAGATTGTTTATGATTTTGGCCCATCTTGAGGGCCATTATGCGGTCGATTCTGCGGACCGCATGTCAGGAATGAGATCGCATTCCTGACCGCATTCTTGTGTCGGGCCCCTATTTTTCTAATTTTTAAAACCCGACCCCAGTTCATTAAAACACCCCTCCCCTTCATTTTTAACCATTCGATCAAAATTAGAGAGAGGGGAGAGAGGGTTCTTGAGAGAGAAAGCTTCATCTTTATCAATTGGATTTTCAAAGTCACTCAGGCCTTGAAATTTTGAGTAATCATCTTCTTCTTCATTCTAACAGGTAAGAATCCCCAACCCCTTTTCATTAGTTTTCAGGTTTTAAACAAAATGGGGCTCTCATAAATTGATTCTTGAAAATATAAGTTGATACCTTGCATGCATGATCATTAATGTCCATAATCTAGTAAGAGGAAGTGGGTTGGGGTAAAATTCACAAATAAAGGGTTGGCAATCTAAGGGGTCACATAACATTCGATAAAATGCTTAAAAAGAGTTCAAATTGTATGCATGATTTCCAATTCTGAGTTGAATATGTTTAATTGTGAACTATATTGACGGTACTAGCCGGTTCGGTGTTTTGTGAGTAGGAGTTAAAAAGGAATTTCGACCCTAGGTATGTATAGCTAACTTTAACCTTTGTAGAATCCTCTTGTTGGGGCCGAGCATTCGGTATGTGTACCTTGTTTGAAAATATATGAATTGGTTGTTCAAATGTGTTGAGACGTGAGATTTTATTGTCTGATTGTCCTAGTCGATTGCCATAGTACCGTGCTATATGAGGTTTTGAAAAGTGTTTTGATGTGTCTATCTTATTATGTTCAAAGCTCGTAAATTCTAGAGGGTATCGATATGAAAGTATGTGTTAATGAATGAAACATTGTTGATGTGCCCAAGTGTAGGAATGTATATAATGGCTAAAAGTCATGCATGGAAAGTCATGAAAAAGGGTATTGTGAAATGATGTATGAGTTGAACAATTATGGCAACACCGTGTACATGAATTATTGCTTGGTGAGAATTATGGTGCCTTGGCCCAAATAAATAAATTGTTGATATGAACTTGTGTTCCTTAAAATGATGATTCTTGTGATGTAATTGTTTGTGGTTGTTATTATGAATTTAAATTGTCAGGCGGGGTCAGGTTGCGCACCGCAACACGAAGTAATAAGGTTGATGGGTTGTAGTGATAAGGGTGGCCGGGGTAATAAGGATGGAATGTGATCATTATCACTACTGAAATGAAAATCTATGAATTCTTTAATATGGTGATGTTGAAAGGGGAAAAAGGAGAGATTGTGAAACTTGTTGATTTTGGTTGTTTCTTTCTATGTGCATTGATTAATTGGTTCTATTGTTGTCTCTTGATTTTGTACTGTTTAATTGTACTTGGGATAAAGTTTGTTCATACATATTAGTACTATTCCAAAGTACTGGCGTCCCTTTTGCCGGGGCGCTACATTTTCTTATATGAATGTAGGTGGTTCTACATCAGGTAATTCAGCCCACCGTCAGTGCCTCCTCTCCTTTTCGTCAGCTATTTTGGTGAGCCCCACTTCCTCCCGGGGCCACGTGTGGCTCATGTCGCCTTATTTTGAGTTTATGGTGTAGCGTAAGGTATAGCCGGGGCCTTGTTGCCGGCAAGTAGTATATAAATCTTTTATATTCGTAGAGGCTCCGTAGGCACAATGTGGGTAATGTACATTTGTATTTTGGGTAGTAAGCGTATGGTTCGGAATCGTGGTCCACGTTGTTAATGTTGTATAAAATTTGTAACCTTTTGGTATCATATGATGGTAATGATAAAAAGTAGAAATGAATTCAAGTTGTAAGTTTATGCTTAAGTTATAAATGGCTATTTCACATGAATAATGTATATTGAAATCACGGGGTAACGCGTGGGATAGGAAAGGCAAATCATGTTCGCTTGACCGGGTTCATTCGATTAAGCACCGGTCTCGTCCCTCGAATTTTGCCCGTGAAAGGTTGTGTCCATGAAAGGGCATAGAGAAATGTCATTTTGAGGCTAAGCGGGTGGATTATCTCCTGCGGGATGTTCTGAGGTTGTGTGATCCCTATGATGTTTTTGTGAAGAGTTCTTTTTTCCACCAGCAGGGTGTATATGTGTTGCACTTTGAGTTTTGATCTCTTGAAGGGGTTTGCATAACTGTCACGGGGACGTATATGCTCTTAATAGAAGATTTGAGGTATACTATGACTGGAGCTACATGAGCGTATGAAGGGTTTAGCTGGATTATTGTGCTAGATTATGGTAATAATAGAATAAAGGTATTGTGTGTTATCCAATGTTATGTTCCATGGATTCAAGCCAAGTGGGGGAATTTGCTATTGGCGATCAGATTGCATGGTCGCGTGTTATGTTACTTTTGGTCCGAGGCATACTTGTGGATCGGTTATGACTTGAAGAGGTTGATTTCGAGGATGACTCGAGTAAGGATATTTCTAGATGTATGATGTATTACACTATAGGGATATATGGAAATCTTAGAGTGATTCGGGTTGGCTATTCATGGTTGGCGTAGTATGCAAGGAGAAGGGATTCACTCGGTTTCTTAAGAGATGGGGGTTACTTCTTTGTGTTTATGTGCTAATGGGTGGAAAGTATTTTGGATTATATAGGCGAGGCATTGGAGATTGGAGAAAAGCGGATGAATCTCGAGAAGATTCTAATGAGTTCATGGTTCATATGTGGTATTTAAGGCTTTCCCAAAAATTTTGTATATGGCTAAGATCTAAGATTTGTAGTTGATGGTGTCGAGACTTGCAGAATTTCTATAATATTAGTTAATCTACATTGTAGTACTAGAGAGGTGAAGGAAACAATTTTAAATTCACAGAAGGTCTCTTCAGAGTGGGTATATCGGTTGCAGCATTATTGATTCTTAAGAAGGAATACAGTGCCTTATGGGCCTTAAGACGATGTGGTTTCATGTTTGGATCTCTTGTGGTGGGCGTGAGGTTATGTATCATAGTGTACTAGAAGGATGAGGTGTTAGCTTGAAGTCAAGAAGAACTTGAACAAATAGGACAACTTAGTAGTGGGTTGGATCATCATAGTAATCAAAGTGATCGGTTTATTTGGTTTGGTAAGACTTTGCAGGTGTTTTGTGGAAATACTCTCGGGTTAGGAAATCTGTGTGTATTAGTTGAGTTAGAGGGATTCAGTTCTGTTGTCTTGGTTTTGTGCTAATGAGTTTGAAGAGTTTGAAGAGTATGTTGCATGTTGTGATTTTATCTTTGACAGGGGTCAAGTGGAAGGTTTCTAGTTGATAGAATATCTGTCCTTCTTGTCATCCAAGGTTGATAATGGGGTTCTGGTATTTTCATATGATGGCATGATAGATTTGGTGCAACGTGTGGGATTGAGGTTTGCATGTACGAGCTTGAGATTCCGTTCGAAAGGAAGAATATAAGTTCTAGAGAGCATGGACGGTTTAAGATGCTTAGAGGAATGCTGGGTTTATCTTGTATCACCTAATAATGGTGACATTTTGGAAGGCGCTCCGTGTTTTTATTTGCGGATGTTTGACAGGTATTACAATAATAGCTTGGTTGATCGATTGCTAATGTTCAAAATTTGGTTATGTGGAACGCAAGAATTATGGAAATATTTATCGTAAGATGATTGTGTAGGAGGGATATGTTAGTCATTTGACTGATGGAGTTGGGATCAAACATGGTGATTCTAGTATTCTAGGGAATTGAAGACTAGGAGAGTTCTCAAGGGCAGATTGTTCCATGGTTGCGGATGGTGGAGGTAAGCTAAGAAGTTGTTGGTTAATTGTATGTGTTATAGATAGGTTATTGTGGACATTTTGGAGATTATCTATCAATTTTGAAATGATTGGAATTGTCACGACCCCAAATTCCCTCCTTAGGATGTCGTGATGGAACCCAATCTCTAAGACTAGGTAAGTCTAACACACGTTGTTTCCCGACCCCAATTTCTCTCCTTAGGATGTCGCGATGACACCTAGTCTCTACGACTAGGTAATTCTAACAAATAATAATAACTGAATAGATATGATTAACAAATTACTGAAAACAACTAAATAATAGATAAAACCCTTCTGAAAGCAGAATCTCACAATACACACCCCAAAACCAGTGGAACTAAGGCATAAGCTCTATAGAATAATTCTAGAATATATAATACATCATTTTCAGGAAAAAATACAACTGGAAGTAAAATAGGGAAGGTGACTCCGAGGTTTGCGGACGTGGGGCAAGTATACCTTGAAGTCTATCAAGTTGCAGCTACAACAACCTCTAACGACTGGCGCGAGTAGATATACCTGGATCTATACAAAAAAATATGCAAAAGTGTTGTATGAGTACACCACAATGGTACCCAATAAGTATCGAGCCTAACCTCACTAGAGTAGTGACGAGGCAATGTCAAGACACCTACTAGGATATATAAAATAGACATTATGAAAATTTAATACATATATGTAATGCAAAGTGAAGAAACAATTGATACGGAACAAGATAATAGAAAGAACTAGTACCGGAAATCAACAATACAAATAGCATAAAAGAATCAAATAAAGTACCACAATGATCATATACCGACAAAAATTACTAGAATAAAAAGGAATGAATGTTCAAAATCAAAAACACCTTGCAACACGAAACATAAAGAAAGAACCACAACTAGGTACCACTTCGTGTATAATGAAATCAAAACCGTGGTACCACCTCGTATGATCAAGAATCACAACCGAGGTACCTCCTCGTATTCACTTTTCTCTATTTCAATCACAATATTCTCTTATACCTCCATGTGAGCCTTACATTTTAAATATGTTTTTTAAAACAATTTTCGGAAATAGCTACACGCACTTTAGCCACCTTATGACGCCGCCTAGCTTCACGTAGTTCCCCTACAAGCAACACACACATAAGTACCACCTTATACCCCCACATGAACAATAAGCTCAAGCCTTATACCGCCGCATGCACGTCAATATCATAACACAGTAACAATTCGCACCAAAGGTGCCCATATATCACAATCTGCAAATAACTACATTATCAATGTTTTCCATAAAAATAGCCTATGGCTCCACCACAACGTATAAAAGAATATAAACAACAACAATGGATAAACAATTCTCAATAAGATAGATATTTCAACAATAACCAACATCACCTTAACGTGTTAACGACTTTCACAACTTCAACACCAAATAACTCAACAATAAGAGAAATAATGTATAACCACAATATTAGATAAGACTAACTCACAGTAAAAGAGATAATATTCAACATTGAGTCTCAAATAATGGAAATCAACAAATAAAGGGGGTATCATGAACAATTACTTCAATTGTCACGACCCAATTTCTCCTATGGGCCGTGATGGCGCCCGACGTTATCGCTAGGCAAGCCGATAGTGAACTAACTCTGTGATCCTTTCTTTTAAAAATTTGAAATAGTTGATTTTTGGTTTTTGCATAAATAATAAATACACATTCAATAATAATGAGAGATCAATATTTTTAAATCAATGAGATAGATAAGATAACCCAAAAACAATCACGTGTCTACTAACTTAAACCACCAAGACCTGATGTCACAAGTGTATGATCCACTAGTAGAATATACAAAATAGTTATACGCTATTGTCGGAAATGAAGTAGACAGAAACACAAGTAAAAGAAAGACTTCGGCTGTTGCAAAACGGCTCGGTAGGAAGCTCACCGTGTTGTCTCTAGGTAGTGATCAAGTGTGCGCGCCGGAATGATATCCAGATGCACTTGCCTCAGATCCTGCACACTAAGTGCAGAAGTGTAGCGTGAGTACCTAAACAACATGTACCCAGTAAGTATCCAGTCTAACCTAGAAGAAGTAGTGACGAAGGGTCAACTTTGATAGTTACCATGAGCTAACAATAAGATGTCAAAATAATAACTAAGCATGGATTACAGATATATATCTGAAAACTCAATAACATGAACAATAAACAATCCTTTCGTTTATAGTATATCCCAAGTTTACTTCAATCATTTAACAATTTATATCACAATTCAATGAAACAATATCAATTATAATTGGTTCCAAAGATTTATCACATGCAATTTATGCTGAGGTCGTACGACCCGATCAAAATTAAAAATATTTAAATTGTGCACTACCGAGGGTCGAACGACACTAACCATAGATGCCTCTACCTGCTACCAACGCGTTCGACTCTCTCTATGTTGAGAAAATAATTTATAACAGCCCATTCAATATTTATTAAGAGGCAATTATTTAAAGAAACACCAATTCTCAATAACATTCAAGTGGCCCGTCAAAGAATTCAAGTAAATAAAATTTAACCTTCTACCATTCCTTTATCAAGTTCCAACATGACTTAAGCAATTAAGTTAGCAAGTAGGGTGCAAACATCGTAAATATAACATGTTATGGGTCCTAGACTACCCGATCATAAGAATAATTACTAGCTATGTACGGACTCTATTCACCTCGTGTGCACGTAGCCCCCAAAAGTAGCAGCATACATTAATCGATTCACCTATGGGGTTCCCTTTTACAAGGTTAGAAAAAAGGAGTACCTCGTCTCAAACCTTACTTTCCGGCCTCAAATTCACTATAAAGCCTCAACTCAGTGCCGAACAGTCCAAAACTAGTAAATTGTATATAATTCAATCAATACATGATCAAAAGTTCATGTTCCAACTATTAAAGTGATTACCCAACCCCAAATGTAGGATTCCTAAAATTCATCCCCGAGCCCACATTCCCGAATTTTGGATATTTTCGAGGAATTTTGTTACCCATAACCTCATGAACCCAAAATATATGCTTTTCACTAAATTCCATAACTACTTTCGTGGTCAAATCCCATTTTTATCAAAAATCATGGTTTTTACCTAAACACATGATTTTCAGTAATTTACATGTTATAATCTTCCCATAAACTATGTATTAAACTCACGTTAGGTAGAAATTACTTAAAGTCAAAAGCTAGTTGAAAACCCCACCCCAGGAGCTCCAAAATCGCCCAAGAGATGTAAGAAAGTGAGCTAAAATACCTTAAGCCACTTTTTTAAAAGATGTTTCTGCCCAGTGGTCCTTAAACGCGATCGTGGCCATGCTCTCGCGATCGTGTAAGCTAAACTGAGGATTCAAGGAAAAGGCTTTACGGGAACGTGAGAGGACCCATGCAAACACGGTGCACTGGGCCGCCTACTCCTCGCGAATGCAAGGCCCAACACGCGAACGTGTAAGGCAACTAGGTTGCCTAGGCCCAGGACCAGGCTTATCCGCGAAGGAAGCCTGCCCAACGTGAATGCGAAAGCCAAATGGTCCTGGCCTCCCCGAACGCGGCCTTACATACGCAAATGCGAAGGGAAAAAGCCTCCAGTTCCCAAATCCTCATCGCGACGCGACGGTCTTTCCGCGTTCGCGGAGAAGTAAAACCGAACAGAAAATCTAGTGTTTTCAACTTAACTTGGGCAGTCCAAAACACACCCGAGCCCCTCAGGACCCCGTCCAACTACACCAACAATTCTATAAAACATACTACGGACCTGCTCTTTCGCGACTCCAAATCACAACTGGACGTGATGGCGCCTATCGTGATACTAGGCTAGCTAATTTACTGAAAATAATGAAATGATTTTCCATTTATTACATTGAATATCCAAATTTTCATAATAATTCTGTTTCTTAAGCATTTCAAAAAAAATAAAAATGATTAGAAAATCTAAGCACAGTCCCAACATCTAGAGTCAACCGTCATGAGCATCTAAGAGATGATACAGTCTAATACAAATCCTCTACTACAACAAGTATTGTGTAACGAATCGACCGGTCATTTTATTCTCTAGCACGTTGTTCAGCAGGTTGAAGTCGTGAGCAGCTCCGTTTCAGGTATTATGACACGTGTGCGTGGTCAGACTTGAATTCAGGAAGTTTAGAGTTTGTTTGGAAAGAAAATTCTCATTATTGAAGCCTTAAGATGGATAAATCAACTAAGAATGGAATTCTGAGTAAACGGTCTCCGATTCGGGACTTGGGTATATGTCTGGATCGGGTTCTGGATAACCCGGTAGCGTTTCTGCGTATATTATGGAAGTTAGCATTTAGAAGAATTTCATGAATTTGGGGTTGGAGTGCATATCAATGAGGATGATGTCCGTTTCGGATTCCGAGTATGGGAATAGCTCCGTATGGTGATTCTGGAGTTGGGAGAGCGATCGGAAGTGAATTCGGATGTTCGGAGGTCATTTTGAAGTCATTTGGCTAAAGATAGAAATTTGAAGGTTTTTGGGAAATCCGGTCGGAAGTGGAAGTTGTGATATCGAGGTCGGAATGCGATTCCGGAAGTTGGAGCAGGTCCGCAATGTTGAATATGATTTGTGCACAAAAATATGAAGTAAATCGGACGTGATTTGATAGGTTTCGGCATCTGATGAAGAAGTTTGAAATTCTAAGTTCTTAAAGAATTGGATTTGAGTGCGATTCGTGATTTCGACGCTGTTTTATGTGGTTTGGGGGCTCGAGCAAGTCCGTGTCATGTTTTGGAACAGGTTGGTTTTATTGGACGGGGTCCCAGGGGGCCTCGGGTGGATTCCGAATGGTTAACGGATCAAAGTTGGAGTTGGAAAAAGGGTTGAAGCTTTTTCCATTTGGTGTAACCGCACCTACGAGGTTTTGGCCGCAGGTGCGGCTAAGGGCACCGCAGGTGCGAGATTTTGGGTTTGGATCTGAGGGACCACAGGTGCGGTTGTTTGATCGCAACTGGGAATCACAGGTGTGAAGAAGGATCGCAGGAACGGGATTTCGCTGGGCTAAGTCAGAGCCGCACCTGCGATGGATTTTCCGCAGGTGCAGAAACGTGCTTGGGCAGAATGTTTTAAAGTCGGATTTGAGTCATTTCTCTATCATTTTTTCTTTGGGTTGAGACAAATTTGAAGAACTTTTCAAGAGGGATTTCATCAAGCTTTAGAGGTAAGAGGATTCTACTCATTTCTAAGGTTAATACAAAGTTATTGCATGGGTTTGAGAATGAAATTTGTAGGGGAATTGGAAAAACTTTGAAGAAAACCTAGAATATGGAAAATGTAGATTTTAGCCACGAATTGGGCATGAATATGTGAGTGAATTATATATTTGAGTTAGTAAGGCTATGGGTAGAATGTATCTTCGAGAATTTTGGATTTCCAGGCACGTGGGCCCGAGGGCATTTTGGTAATCTCTTCGAGCGGGGTTGGGAAAGTATATAATCTGAATTTGTTGTGAGTATTGTGATGAATTTTGATTTCTTTGTCATTTATGTTCTAGTTTCAGAGCGTTGCGTGTCCGTTGGGGGTCATCGGAAGAGATTGGAAGCCGGTGTTGAAATTTCGGAGCGAGGTAAGTCTCCTTTCTAACTTTGTGAGGAGAAAATTGTCCCCATAGGTGAACTAAATGAATATATGATATTATTTGTGGGGGATACGTACGCACGAGGTGACGGTAGTCCGTGCGTAGCTACTGTTATGCCATGTCCGGGTATCATAGGACCCACTAGCATGCTTTAAGTGTGTACCTGTAACCCTGCCTGTAATATTAAACTGCTAATATGATCGAAAACGTGATTGAAAGTTTAAAAGGCAACTAGAGTTCGTATTGTTAACCTTCTAAAAAGAGAACTGTTTCCGCTATCAATATATATGTGTACCTGGATTAGGTTGTATCGAGGAATACCATTAAATTTGACAAATGAGTTTCAAAAACAAATGATTTCGAAACCTACGTTTCATTCTTCTTCTAATACAGATTTTACTATTTCCCTGAGGAAACTATTTTCCTAAATAAAAAGTGGATTTAATTGTGTGTAAATGTGCCAGCACTTGAGTCGCATGTATGATTCGCAATTGAGGGGAGCTTTATGTTAATTATGTATGAGAGTCAGCACTCGAGTCGCATGTATCATTCGCGATCGAGGAAAGCTTTATGTTAATTATATATATATGAGTCAGCACACGAGTCGCATGTATGATTCTTGACTGTGGGGAGCTTTATATCGAGTCAGCACATGAGTCGCAGGTATGATTCGCGACCGTGGGGAGCTTTATATCGAGTCAACACACGAGTTGCAGGTATGATTCGCGATCGTGGGGAGATTTATATTCAGTTTATCGAGTCAGCACATGAGTCGCATGTTTGATTCGTGACCATGGGGAGCTTTATATTGAGTCAGCACGCGAGTCGTAGGTATGATGCGCGATCGTGGGTTAGCTTATGACCTCAGTCCCTATGACCACCCTTATGACTCCGGCCGGTCATCTTGTCCTGGTATGTGTACGATCACTTGAGTTCTGAGTCATTTATAACTGGAGTGTCAGGTATTGGTTAAGAAGAGATTTTAGTACTTTGCTGTTCCCTTTTCAGTTATTATCTAGATTGCATTGTTTTCTATACTTGTTGCTCGTTGTCTTTCATGTTTATTGTATTTCATCATATTCTGTCACATGTTGTATTGTCGGACCTTAGTAAGAGTCTAAATTGTGCCCTCGTCACTACCTCTCTGAGGTTAGGCGGGCTACTTACCGAGTACATATTATTTTTGTACTCATGTTGCACTTGCTGTGCATTTTTATTGCACAGGTACTTTCATAGTAAAGTGAAGGATTCGGAGACTTAGGCGAGCTGCACCATCCGGAGAAGATCCGTAGTAAGCAGAGTCACCTTCTTACTGTGTTCATTCATTTTTAAATTTCCTAGTCCAGTTGTATTTCGGACAAGCTTGAACTGATTGTGTAACTTCTTAGAAATTGCTCATGTACTTGTGACACCGGGTTCTGGGGACATGTTGGGATTTACTTCATTAAATTAAAGATGTGCTGTCATATTTAAGTTCACTAAAATTTATTTATTTGATTATGAGATGCAAGAAAAAGTGACGATTTCGAAAATGTTCAAAAAAGGAAAGTTATTTCAATTAATTAATGTTTTGGCTTGCCTGACCTTGTGTCTGACACCATCATGGCCTGAGAGATTTTGGGTCATGACAACGTGGTATCAGAGCCCTAGGTTCCCGTAGGTCTCACGAGTCATTAGCAAGTCTATTAGAGTCCTGCGGATCGGTACGGAGACATCTATACTTATCTTCGAGAGGCTACAGGGCTGTTAGGAGTACTTCCCTTCTTGATTCTTCATCGTGCGAGTTAATTCCTTTGAGGCTTATGCTTATGTTCATTCACACTCAATCTTATGCGTTGCGAAGCGCTTACTGTGGATCAGGAATTTGAGGAATGGGAATGGTGCTACGAATGTAATTCGAGATGCTTCCATATGTAAGTGGTTGTGGTTGCTGTTATGGCCCTGTGAAAGGGTAATGTGTTGTTTCAGCTCGGTAGTTGTGTTACTGGGAGCCTTAGGGCTGTGCTCAGGTAGTGATGATGGTTACAATTGATCGTCGCGCGGTGTCGATATGATGATAGAATGTATGCCCGTATGTTAGGGAAGATTAATGGTTTAAATGGACATCTTCTCAGAGTATGATTTCGAGATTTCAGTGCTTTTGTTCCGGCAGGGGGAAGGCATTTGAATTATGAATGGCTCGGTTGGGATTGATAAAGCAGTAAGACTTGGTGTCTTCAATCGAGATGGGGTATGCACCTGTGACGTGTAGTCGTTGTCATTGATCAAATGGAATGTGTTAGGCTTGTCGGTGCTATGGTTTCTTCGGTTCTGTAGGAGTCAAAGTATTGGGAGGAAGTATTGAGGAACGCGATTGGCAAGGAATGATCCTAGAATGAAGCAGCGCATAGGATGGGGTATTGAGGTCGCAAAGAGCATCCTTCAATGTCGCTGGGAGGTGTCAGCAGGTGATTTCCACAGGTGGGTTGTCTTTTGGGGATAGCTTAGCAACGACGGTTTGGAAGGTTCTGTGAGAGGTCCTAGTGGCTAGTCGGTAGGAGATAGAATGTGTGAATGATTCTAGAGAATTTGAGTAGTTAGGGAGTGCTATCAAGAGAATTTGGAAGATTTTGACGGATTGGCTGAGTAAGATCGTGTTATCAAAGGAAGAAGGATCTCAACAGGGTTGGTGCTAGGAGTGTGTTTGGGCTAAGTGGGGGAGTCCCACCATGTGCAGTAGGGCTGTAGGGTTGTCTTCTTATAGGTTTGCGAATTTTTGGCGTGTAGGCGAGTTATTTCAGCTAAGGAAAGATGAGTAAAATGGTAATTGTGCGTAGGATTCGATGGATTTGTGCAAAAGTTGGTCCTGTCAGGTCAAGCTTAGGCTTTGGACGATTCAAATTTTGCTTAAGGCATGGGCGAGTTGTATGGATAGTGACTCAGTCTCGTGTTTCATTGAAAAGGGTGTTCCTATGCTAGGAGAGCCTTGGAGTTGATTGTATTCGGGGCCAGTCAGAGTGGGTCACTCTCAATAGCGGTCCTAGTGAGTTCAAAAGTTAAGAATGTGGTGATTAAAGATTTTATGCAGCAATATGAACGAGAATCGAGCTTTTGCAGAATAATTTCTGAGAAAGAGGGGGATGGTTGGAATGTTCTATGACATGTTTCAGAATGCATGATAATATTGGAGGAATGAGAGAAATAGACTCCGGATTGAAGAAAAGATTATCAGAAGGTTATGAGACGGGTTGCGGGATTTGGGCAGCATAGTCTCATGAATCAAGGTCACTTGAGGTGCATGAGGATTGAGTTTGATGTGGGTTGAAGGAAGTTTTTATTGTTCCTAAGGCAATTATTGATGATTAAAAGAAGATAGATTGATTAGCCATGGTTGAAATGGCACATTTGCGGCAGTGATTGGTTTCTTTGATGTGATTTAGTTAGGCATGTGGTTTGTGCCGGTGTGTGCTAGGCTTGACGGCCGTCATAGCGGACTTTATGTGGAAGCACTTGAGTGCTATGGACTATTAGGTATAGGCGAATCAAGGAAGGGTTATGTTGGTATAGACTACCACTTAAGATTTTCATGATTGGGTGATAATGGGAATTCACTCGTATGATGAGATGGTACTCTTGAATTGAGTAAGTAAAAAGTTTCTATATGATGAAGTGTTCACCCTATTGGTGGTTCGAAAGTTATGATGGAATTCTTGCGCTACCTCATGTTGGTATGTTATGTTCGGGAAGCAGTATGTACCTAGGAGTAAGAATCGAGATTAAGGTCCGATGTTTATAAGGGTGTCATGAGCTCGGGAGAGAAAGACAAAGTGATTCGAAGTTCAGTGTAAGCTGGTATTATCTTCGGTGTCACCTGAGACTGATATTTGGTGGAAGAAGCTTTGTACCCTGGTCATGGGTTCTTGATGTGTCTTGCGGCCTTAGTGTGGTCGGTGTTATGGATGGGCAGACTTGTTACCTTGGGTGGAAGGTCGTGGAAGCATGACCGCGAAAAGATTGTATAAAGTGTGACATGTAGTCACTTGATAGAATTCAGATTTGGACTGAGTATAAAGAAGTACAATGTTGCTTAGTTTAGAATTTATTCCTAGAGGGCGTCCGGTTCAGTTGATTATGGATTATGGGGTGTTAGTCCCGGTGATGATGATTGTTCTCATGTATTATGAGAAAAAGTGGGTTAATGTGGACCAAGGTAAAAGCTATTAGCTAAGTTTGGTGTGAGCAAGGTGGCTCTATGTTTGTGGATGGATTTATATATGATTATGGGCTCCGTGTGAGCCAGGCATGTTCCTTTCAGTAGAGCATCTTTTCATGGAAAGATATTAGAACAGCGGGTTTTGTTCTGTCTTCGTCAAATTCATGTGTTATTGTGATTATGCCGTGCGAGTTGTGAAACGACTTGATGATTTCTTATGTGTTGAGGTCCCGCGTAGTGGGGATGTTATGTGAGCAGGATAGCTCTTGAGATCTAGAGTGTATATATATATATATATATATATATATATATATATCGCACCTCAGTTGTGCTTGAGTTTTATAGCCTACGTATTTATCAATCTCCCCAGGATGGTATTATGCACTCAGCGTGCTTGTGATCGATATTCAGTAATTTGTAATAGTGAGCAATCAGCTCTGTATGTATTTCCTTACATGAGTTTTATGTTATTTGGATCGGGTGGCACGCCGCCATGGTGATGTTGTTTGGGATCGGGTGACACACCGCCACGGGTATGTTATTTGGATCGGGTTTCACGCCGCAATAGTGTGATGATGAGAAGGGTTAACATGTATTTATTTTCTTTGTTTTATTTCCTATTTTCTGGTAAGAATTCATATTAGTTGAGTGAGCTGAATAGTTCTGTCCTGAGTCGTTTCTTATTATCATGTTCAAGTTATAGCTTATTGGGCGATGTGGTATCATGTGAGGCTGTTGGTCATGTTGGGGTGGTTTGTTGTCTGGGCAGTTCATACTAGGTGAGACGAGATCTTCGGATCAGGGATCAGTACGATAAGGTTATGTGAAGTGTATAATAAATAACAAATACCATCATTTAGGTTCATTATAGAAGTGAAGATTCTAGTCAAAATGAGGTATTCAAGGATTTCTTAATTCTACAGTTGAGTATCAATTTCTACGCATTACCTCCATTGTGGTTGTATCATCAGCGTTATAGCAAGGTGTAAGTATATTTTTTATGAGGTGCATTGGGAGCATCAGATTCGTGGAATTTTGGCTATTAAGGTTCATGGAGCGTCATTGTGGTCAGGTGATGAGTTATGCGGTGCATGGTGCTGATTCAGCAAAGGTATGTGGTCATGTTCTGGTAGTTGATACGGTGTTTATATATTGAAACTAGGCCTGGCTAGAGAAATTTCAGGTGTTTGAATGAATTCCGAGCTCAGTATATGGATAAATAAGAAATCTCTAGATTTGATCAAGCTACTGTGCTCGGCGGGGTTGTGGTAGCACAGGCAGGTGCCTGGGGTGTTAAACAATGATTTCAAGTAACTCCAGAGCAGTTCTTAGAACGTCCAAGGACTAGCACATCGTTTTGTGCTCTAACGCGTCGTTCAGCGAGTTGAAGTCGTAAGCAGCTCCGTTTCATGTATTATGACCCGTGGGCGTGGTCAGAATTGAATTCAGGAAGTTTAGAGTTGCTTTGGAAACAAAATTCTCATTTCAGAAGCCTTAAGATGGAGAAATCAACTAAGAATGGAATTCTGAGTAAACGATCTCTGAATCGGCATTTGAAGGTTTCAGCAAGTTCGTATGATGATTTCGGACTTGGGTGTATGTCTGGATCGCGTTTTGGATAACACGGGAGCGTTTCGGCGTATATTATGGAAGTTAGCATTTTAGAAGGATTTCATAAATTTGGGGTTGGAGTGCATATCAGTGAGGTTGATGTCCGTTTGGGATTCCGAGTCTGGGAATAGCTCCGTATGGTGATTCTGGAGTTGGGAGCGCAATCAGAAGTGAATTCGGATGTCCGTAGGTCATTTTGAAGTCATTAGGCTAAAGATAGAAATTTGAAGGTTTTTGGGAAATCTGGTCGGAAGTGGAAGTTGTGATATCGAGGTCGGAATGTGATTCCGGAAGTTGAGCAGGTCCGCAATATTGAATATGTCTTCTGCGCAAAATTTGAGGTCAATCGGATGTGGTTTGATAGGTTTCAGCATCAGATTAAGAAGTTTGAAATTCGAAGTTCTTAAAGAATTGGATTTGAGTGCGATTCGTGAATTTGGCGCTGTTTGATGTGGTTTGGGGGCTCGAGCAAGTCAGTGTCATGTTTTGGAACAGGTTTGTATTATTGGACGTGGTCCCCAGGTGGATTCCGAGTGGTTAACGGATCAAAGTTGGAGTTGGAAAAAAGGGCTGAAGCTGCTGTCATCTGTTGTAACCTCACCTGCAAGGTTTTGGCCGCAGGTGCGGCTCAGGGCACCGCAGGTGCGAGATTTGGGTCTGGAGCTGAGGTACCCCAGGTGCGGGTGTTTGATCGCACCTGCAGTATCGCAGGTGCGAAGAAGGATCGCAGGAGCGGGATTTTGCTGGGCTGAGTCAGAGCCGTACCTCAGATGGATTTTCCGCTGGCGGGAAGCCGCAAGAGCGACCATTGGACTGCAGGTGCGGAAATGTGCTTCGGCAGAATGTTTTAAAGTCGGATTTGACCCATTTCTCTATCATTTTTTCTTTGGGTTGAGACGAATTTGAAGAGCTTTTCAAGAGGGATTTCATCAAGCTTCAGAGGTAAGAGGATTCTACTCATTTCTATGATTAATACAAAGTTATTTCATGAGTTTGAGCATGAAATTTGTAGGGGAATTGGGAAAGCTTTGAAGAAAACCTAGAATATGGAACGGCCTTTAGCCCTTGATGTTCAGGCCTTAGTAGGTCAGTTGGTGTGATTGGATCTATCAGAGCCCCCGCGGGTGTTGGCTTGTGTAGCCTCCATGTCTTCTCTTTACGATCAGATTAGAGCACGCCAATATGGTGATCCACATTTGCTTTTTCTTCAGGACAGGGTCCGTCGCGGTGATGCCAGGAATGTGGTTATTGGTGATGATGGGGTCATGAGGATGCAAGGCCGGATTTGCGTGCCCAATGTAGATGGGCTTCGAGATTTGATTCTAGCAGAGGCTCATAGTTCACGGTATTCCATCCATCCGGGTGCCGCGAAAATATATCAGGATTTGAGGCAGCATTATTGGTGGAGGAGGATGAAGAAGGATATTGTGGAGTTTGTGGCTCGGTGTCTCAACTGTCAGAAGGTCAAGTATGATCACAAGAGACCAGGTGGATTGCTTCAGAAGTTTGATATTCCGGAGTGGAAGTGGGAGAGGATCACCATGGACTTCGTAGTTGGACTCCCACAGACTTTGAGGAGGTTTGATGATATATGGTTATTGTGGATCGGCTGACCAAGTCCGCACACTTCATTCCTGTTGGTACTACTTATTCTTCAGAGAGGTTAGCTGAGATTTATATCAGGGAGATTGTCAGATTGCATGGGGTACCAGTTTCTATCATTTCCGGTAGAGGCACTCATTTCACATCTCAGTTCTGGAGAGCCGTGCAGAGAGAGTTGGGTACTCGGGTTGAGTTGAGCATAGCGTTTCATCCTTAGACCGACGGGCAGTCGGAGCGTACCATTCAGATTTTGGAGGATATGTTGCGTGTTTGTGTGATTGACTTTGGTCGTTCATGGGTTCAGTTTCTGCCACTAAAGAAGTTTGCACATAAAAACAGCTATCAGTCGAGTATTCAGATGGCTCCGTATCAGGCTTTGTGTGGTACGAGGTGTAGGTCTGTGGTCGGTTGTTTGATCCGGTCGAAGCCAGGCTATTGGGCAGAGACTTGGTTCGGGATGCTTTGAGTAAGGAAAAGTTGATTCAGGAGCGGCTTCGCACGGCGTAGTCTTGGTAGAAGAGTTATGCGGACCAGAAGGCCCGAGATGTGGCTTTCCTGGTTGGGGATATGGTCTTGCTGAAGGTGTCACCCATGAAGGGTGTTATGAGATTCGGGAAGAGAGGGAAGTTGAGTCCCAGGTTCATTGGGCCATTTGAGGTACTTCAGATGGTTGAGGAGGTGGCTTATAGGCTTGTTATGCCTCTTAGTTTATCGAGTATTCATCCAGTATTCCATGTTTTGATGCTCCGGAAGTATGTTGGTGACCCTTCCCATGTTTTGGACTTCAGCACGGTTCAACTCGAGGGTGATATGTCATATGAGGTGGAGCCAGTGGCTATTTTGGGTAGGCAGGTCAGGAAGCTGAGATCTAAAGATATACTTTTAGTGAAGTTTCAGTGGAGAGGGCAACCGGTGGAGGATGCCATCTGGGAGACCGAGCGGGAGATGCGGGACAGATATCCTCACTTATTCGAGGCTCCAGGTATGTTTCTAGACCCGTTCGAGGACGAATGTTTGTTTAAGTGGGGGAGGATGTAACGACCCGATCAGTCATTCCGTGCGATTTACCCTGTTTCCCTTATTTCTTCCATTGTTGTATATTGCTATCCTGTTTTTGATGTGTTGGATCAGTTGGTTTGGGTCCGGAGTGGTTATGTTGAGAATTCAGGCATTTAGCCTTTTAAAGTAGCCTACTAGTTGAGAAAGTCAACTGAGAGTTGACTTATTGGTGAACGACGTCGGAATGCGGATTTTATGGCTCGGATAGCTTCGTTAAGTGATTTGGGACTTAGGAGAGTGTTCAGAATATTTTTGTGATGTCCGGTGTAGGATGAGGCTTAAATTGGCGAAAGTTAGTTTTTTGTGATTTCCGGTCGGCAGTGGAGAATAAGTTATCGGGGTTGAAATGAAATTTCAAAATTTGGAGCAGGTTCGTAATTTATTTTTGGATATGTTTGCAATATTTCAGGTCAATCGGAGGTGTTTTTGTCGGCTTCGGCATAGTTGGCGAAATTTGGATGTTTCAAAGTTCATAGGCTTGAATTTGATGTAATTTTAGTGTTTTCGCGTTATTTTTGGTGTTTCGAAGGCTCGACTAAGTTTGAATGATGTTATGGGGTCTGTTGGTGGGTTTGGTTGAGGTTTCGGGGGCCTTGGGTGAGTTTTAGGCGGTTAACGGATTGATTTTTTGTTTTGGAACTTGGCTGGTTTGCTGGTATTTCTGCAGCAGAGTTTTACTCTATGCGTTTGTGGAAGGGGGTTCGCGTTCGCATAGAGTTTTTGGTGGAAGGGGGCCAATTTTTCAATGCTTTCGCGAAGGGGTGCGAACGCGGAGTGTTAGAGCTGGGTGGCCATCGCGAATGCGGGGGTGAGTGTGCGTTCGCGTAGAGTTGTGAGCCTTTTGAGCACCCCATGCCTTTGACCTATGCGTTCGCGTGTCAGTGGGTGTTTTCGCAAAGGCCTGGGGGTACCAGTGCTTCGCGTTCGCGGGCTTGTAGCCGCATTCGCGTAGATTTAAATTAGGGGCATGTTGGATTGTTCTATGCGAACGCTGTCGTAGTGACGCGTTCGCGATGAAGAAAAATGAGCTGGGCAGAAAGTTTTTAAGTTCTAATCGGGGGTTTTTGGCCATAACTCAATATTCCATTAGAGAGCTCGGGAGAAGGAGGATTTGGACGAGATTTTCAGTGGGATTCTTGTGGTAAGTGTTCTTCAATCATTTTTGGTTTAATTTCATGAATTTGTCTTCATTTTCACCATGCAATTTGAGGAATTAAGTAGAGAATTTAGGGAAAATGGGAGGAAAGATTTGGAAAAGTTTTTGGTAATGATAGTGGGCAATTGTTGTCCGATTTTGATGTTCTTGGTATGTACTGACTCGTGGGAGGATAAGGGGTCTTGTGATGTAATTTTTATCGGATTCCGAGATGTGGGCTCGGGGCTCGGGTTTGGCCGAATTTGGAGATTTTTGTATAAATTGATAATTTTCGATTGGGTTGTGTTCCTTGAGTATATGTTAATGATGTTGAAATGATTTTGGCTAGATTCAGAGCAATCGGAAGCCAATTTGAGGATCAAAAGTATAGTGGACTAGTTTTGTGGCCCGGTAGAGGTAAGTAATGGCTATAAACCTTGTCCTGAGGGTATGGAACCCCGGACTACATATTTTCTCATTGATTTTGGAATGGCGCACATGTCGGATGACGAATATGTGGCGCGTACTGATTTTTGGATTGGACTAGGTCCTCTCCGCGGCGACTAATGAGTCGCATATTTTACTCAAAACCTTATGTTAAAATATGTTCTAAAGATTTGTGAAATATTTGGGCTATAAGCTGTGTTTGGGGCCTCGTGCCGATCTGTTTAGACTCTTTGAGGGCTTTTTACTACTGTTTTCCTCACTATTTGTTGATGATTTTACTCAGCATCATTGTGCATACTGTTTTTATTGAAACTCAACCTGATTTACACCACATGAGCATTAAATGATATTTTCGGGTCGAGTACTTTATTTTACTAATTCGCCCGAGGGGCCTTTTTAGTGGTTCCACCGAGTGTGGCCGAGGGCAAAGAGTGATGGTGAGGTGCTGAGTGATATTAGCGCTTGGGCTGAAGGAGACCCTCCGGAGTCTGCACACACACCCAGTGAGCGCACCGAGTGCCGAGTGACGAGTGATTGGGAGGCTTGAGTGATTGTGAGGTGCTGAGTGATTGTGAATTGCTGAGGGATTGTGAGGCATGCCCGAGGGGCTAATTGTGAAACATGTTTTGCCCGAGGGGCTACTTATGATTTTTCTACATTCATTTGCATACCAAATCCTTTGTTTTAAAGTTGTTTAAAAATGTGCATTGTTTAAAGGACTTTTTATGAAGTTGATTTTTAAGACATGATGATTTCGTATATCTATGTTACACTATTGGAAAGTAAGACTGTGTATATTGTGACTTGATGGCATTGATTTTATGTGTTTCCTTGCTAGTTATACTTGATTTATTTTCATTAATACTGAGTTGCCGTACTCACATTACTCCATGCACCTCTGTGTCCAGATTCAGGAGAAGATATCGAGCATTAGTCTTTATTCCGCAGCGGAGCCGGATTTATGGGATATAAAGGTAGCTGTTCAGCGTTCGCAGCATCTCTGGTTTCCCTTCATGTTGTATTTAGTTTTGATTCGAAGGTTTTGTATTATAATAGTTTATTTTGGCTTATTTCTGTAGATGCTCATGGCATGTTGGCTCTGGGTTTTGGGGGATGGCAGTATTGTATAATATCGGCCTATTATATTAAGTAATTTTCTGTATATTTTTATGAAATGCTTGAAAATTGAATGGGATTTTAAAATGAAATTGCGACATGCGGTAGTCGGCTAGCCTAGTTCCACGATAGGCGCCATCACGACCAGTTAGGATTTGGGGTCGTGAATACTTGGTCCTCTCCGCGGAAACTATTTGGTTGTGGCAACTTGGTCCTCTCCACGGCCGGTTAGCATTGTGTTATAAAGACTATTGCTATATTCGGGCTATAACCCATGCTTGGGGCCTCATGCCGACTTGTTTAGACCCCTTGGGGGATTTTTTTACTGTTATTTCCTCACTGTTTATTGATGATTTACACTCAATTCACATTGTACTTACAGTTTTCGAAACTCAGCCTGTTTTACACTATTTTAGATATAAAAATGATGTTTTGGGTCGAGTACCCCATTTTTACTGATACGCCCGAGGGGCTTTTGAAAGGCTCTGACTGAGTGAGGCTGAGGGCCTTATTGTGAGTATATGATAAGCCACGAGGTAGCTTGATATTAGCGCTTGGGCTGAAGGAGCCCCTTTGGAGTCTGTACACGCCCTCAGTGAGCGCAAGTACCTACTGAGTGCAAGTGTCGAGTGCCGAATGCCAAGTGACGAGTGATTGGGAGGCATGAGTGACTGTGAGGTATGCCCGAGGGGCTGATTATCAGTGACTGTGAGGTATGCCCGAGGGGCTGATTATGGATGATTGTGAGGCATGTCCGAGGGGCTGATTATGATACATGTGTTTGCCCGAGGGGCTACTTATGATTTTACCACTTTTACTCTGAACTTATGAAATATGTTTTCCCCGAGGGGCCTTTTTATCATTTTCAGCATTTTTACGCTAAACTTCTTGAAAGTTATGTTGAAACTATTGGCAAGTATATTTCCAAATGATTTTTACTGAAATTTGATTTTAAGCATGATGATTTGACATATACATTGTTGGAAAGAAATGTTGTGCTTATTGTGAACTGATGAATTGATTTTTATGTGTTTCTTGCTGCTCAGACCTGAGTTATTTTCATTACTATTGAGTTGGTGTACTCACATTACTCCCTGCACATTGTGTGCAGATCCAGGTCTTAGGGCAGGGTAAGCTGTGTATCTGGTCAAGAGATTTCTTGGAGGTTTGCGAGGTAGCTACATGCGTCTGCAGTCCCTCTCTCTCTCCTGCTTACTATTATAGAATTTATTTTCTTTTGAGTTGAATATTTTATGTAGATGCTCATGACCATTGACTCTCGAATAACGGGGGTTGTATTTAATATTCAGTATCGCTTTAACTATTTTGAAAATGTTTAAACAAAACCTTTATGGGTTATCAGTTTAGTAAAGATTTAAATAGAAGCATATTGCGATTTGAGTGTAATTTTTAGCTGGCCTAGTTCCACGATAGGCGCCATCACGACTGATTTAGATTTGGGGTCGTGACAAGTTGGTATTGGAGCGGCACAAAGACGTCTGTACTTATCTTTGAAAGGCTGCGGAACCATTAGAAAAATCTCACATTCTTGAATTCTTGTCGTGCGAACCTATTTATTTCAGCCAATAGCGTAACTCTTGAATTCCTTCCATGTATTCGAACGCGCCTGAGAGAGCTTGATATAAGTTGTGCATCGACGGCTTGTGACTTCCATGGATGAGATGTGATTTTGGAATGTTGGTAATGGGCCTGTCTGGAGGACTTGAGGCCGTATTCATTTTGTGGCTTGAGTGCTGAGGTTTCGATTGTGTGAGCCATGCATTCGGGGACTTATATGTCTGTTTATGTTCTTATTGATGAGAATTGGTGACTAGATGGCTGTGTGGTGAGTGTGATTTGATGGTTGGTTGCGTTCAGGTTGTTGATTGTGAAAAAAGGGTTGGCTAGAAATGTGGCAAGAACTATTGTATGTTTGATTTATGTCTCGGTTTTGTATATGGCTCCGAGTTGTGAGTGTATTGGAAGACCTCTCATGTTGTGTAGTTGTGGAGTGACGCGGATCTTTCTGCTAGGTTATGAGTTCCTGGTGATGTCTTTTGAGCTGATCATTGCCCCATTAGCGTTCATGTATTTGATTAACGGTGTATTAGATCCATAGTAGCACTCCTTGTTATTGTATTAATTGATGGCATCCTGGCATATTCGCGTAGCCAGGAGTAGCATACTCATTATTTGAAGAAGGCATTATAAGGATTCAGGGAGGAAAGGCTCTATGCAAAATTCTCCAAGTGTTAATTTTGGCTCGGTTCAGTGGCATTCTTGGGACACGTGGTGTCTAGTAAGGGTATCCATGTGGCCAGACATGTGTGGGTAGAGCTTCCAGAAGCTCAAGATTTCTATGACCACCGCTCCGGTGTTAGTTCTGCCATCAGCTTTAGTTTTTTATTGCGTATTGTGATGCCTCGAGGGTAGGCGTTGTTTGTGTTTAGATGTAGAAGGGTGTAGCGATAATGTGATAGTTATGGCCTTCGTAAGTGTATAGAGAGAAATTATGTTTGAGGCTAGCGGGCAGGGGTATATCCTGCGGATTGTCCTAGGGTGTGTGATCCCTATGTAGTTTTGTAATAAGTTCTCTTCTACCAGTAAATGATATATGTTGTAATTGGAGTTTAGATCGCTTGTGGAAGTTGGCATGACTGTTAAAATGGTGAATGCGAGATTTGCAGATGACTTGAGCTGTTAGACGGGTGGTGTTATTATGGGCATTGTGAGTTATTGTTTGTCTCAATCGTTGGCTTTGAGCCAAGTGGGGGAGTCTGTTAATGATAAGTTGATTGCACGATTATGTGTGGTATTGGTTTCATTTCGATGGATATTGGTGGATCAGTTATGAACTGCAGATGTGGGGTCTGGGACTGACACGAGTAATGGAAATTTCTTCAATATAGGTTATAATGTACTTTATTGGGTAATTGGGTTCTATTGAATCATTTAGTGGAAATTATAAAACGTGTAGTGTGTGCAGTGTATGAATTTGCTTGTGGCTTCAACTGAGTGGATTACTTTCCTAGTATGTTAGTGTCCAAATGTGTTAGGTCGATTTTGTCTAATTGGTCAGTGTCATTGAAATTTATGTTGGAGGGTGTCAAGACTTGTGGTATTTATACATCCTCGCGGACTCTTCATATCAGTGTCAGGAAGGTGAAGGTAATGGATTTAGATTCGCATGAAGTCTCTTCCGGGTAAGTATTTTGAATGTGGTACTTTTGGGGATATTTGAGAGAGTATTCAACGGCTTATGAACCTTAGACGGTATGGTTTTGTGATTGGGCGTGTGTGGTGAGTTTGGGTTGAAAATTGTGGTATTACAGCAGGGAGAAGTATCAATTTGAAGGTAAGTCAGAAGAAACTTGGTTAAATAGGGCAACTTGGTAGTAGGTCGGATCGGCATGGTAAAGGATACGATTAGTTCTTTGGGTGTTCATGAGGTGACGAGTTTTTACGTGTGTTTCTTAGCAAAGCTCTTGGATTTTTGGTGGCCTATGTAGCTTGGTTGAGTTAGAAGGATTCAGTCCTGATGGTTTGGTGTTTCGCAAATGGGATTTTGGATAGTTCTTGATGGTTTCTACCACAGGTTAAGGGTGCATATTTTCTTCTGGCAAGAGTTGCGGGTGACATGTAGTGAATTTGCTTCTAAATAGGATCAAATGGAAGTTCTTGGCTAGTGGGTACGTAGTTGCCGGTGGCTCAGGAGGGATCAAGAATTTCCCATAATTGCCCTGGGATGGTATGGCGTGTGCGCTATGTGGGTAGAGTTGATATTTGCGTATGTGAGTTCGCGGTTCAGTTCTGGAAGGAAGGTCAAAACAAATTTTTAGGCAGCATGACATTTTCAGATGACTTGGTACATGATATCACTTTGGGGTGGCTTGATCAGGGTATACATTTTTGAAAGGTCATATAAGGAGTTAAGGGTAGTTCATTGGTGCATCGGCGCTCTCTTGTCGGATCGACTGTTGATATTCCAGGTTGCTTGGTAACACATAGGAATTATAGGGGTATCCCTCGTGGAATCATTGAGTATTTGGGATGTGTCATGTATTCGAGCGTTGGAGCTGAGGTCAGATATAGTAATTTGTGCGCTTCATGGACTTCGAGACTGAGAGTTCTCATAAACAGGTTATTTTGTGGTAGTGAAACTGTGAAGAGGCGAGCAGAGCTAGTCGGATGTTGGTATGTACCATGATTCCAACATTGTGAACTTTTTGGTAAGTTATCTATCTGTTATGGGTGACTAGAGTTAAATTAGGGTTATTGGTAGGCTAATATGGGTGTGTGTTCTGCACCGGGTCGGAATTATCGGCTCCGAATTTCTATTATTGAAGAATGTACCATGTGATTGTGATTGAGTTTATTCATGTTCTAGAGTGATCTATGAGTTACCTATTGGTGTTGCGAGGAGTGGCGGTTATTGGTTATATGCACATATGGTGCGGTTGTAATTGGGCTTTATAGCTAGATTTGAGTAAGGTAAGTAATTGGATATTGTGAGGTTGAGACGCGTTGGTTATGTACCTTCTGATTAAGGTGGCATGGTATCTTCAGGTTTCCCCCGTGGTTATGGCAATGCACTTTGAGTACTTGATGTCGAATTTCAAATGGTTATTGATTTTGGGCAAGGTGTCTTGAAATATTTCAAGTGGACCAGCGTTTGGATGAGACCGTGCAATGTAGCGGAGTTATGTAGGGGTATGACCTTTGATATTGGATTCGTGTGTTTTGATTTTTACGATGAGTTCCAGGCTATTAGCATGAGATGGTGATGGTAATTGTTAATGACAGGATAGTCCCCTCGTGTGGATATTTTATATAATTTGATTACATTGGGATGTTGCTATTAAGTGCGCGAGTTGCACAGGTTTTGTCTTTGAATTTTATAGGTGTGTCATGTCATCAGAGTGGTCGTGGTGAGAATTGAGGCACTTAGTCTCTTAAAGTAGCCTAATGGTTGAAAACGTCAACTGAGCGTTGACTTATTGGTAAACGACATCGGAATGTGGATTTTATGGCTTAGATAGCTTTGTTAGGTGATTTGGTACTTAGGAGTGTGTTCAGAATGAAGTTTTGATGTCCGGTGTAGAATTAGGTTTGAATTGGCGAAAGTTAGTTTTCAGCGATTTCGGTCAGCAGTGGAAAATAGGTTATCAGGGTCAGAATGGAATTCCGGAAGTTGGAACAGGTTCGTAATGTCAGTTTGGATATATGTGAAAAATTCAGGTCAATCAGATGTGTTATGGCTGGTTTCGGCATCATTGGCGAGATTTAGAAGTTTCAAAGTTCATAGCTTTGAATTTGATGTAATTTCGGTGTTTTCGTGTTGTTTTTGGTGTTTCGAAGGCTCGACAAAGTTTGAATGATGCTATGGGGTGTGTTGGTATGGTTGGTTGGGGCCCCGAGGGGCTTGAGATTTATTTCTGATTGTTGGCGGGGGTTTGAACTTGGGAAATTTGTAGTAAATGGTTGCTGGTGTAAAGCTACAGCTGTGGCCGCACCTGCGGATGGGCAGCCGCAGATGCGAAGGTCCATGCGCAGGTGCGAAGGGAGGCTAGGCAGGAGGAGTCCGCAGGTGCAAAGATTCGGTCGCGCCTGCGAAGCCGCATGTGTGGAGAAGAGATCGCAGCTGGGAGAATTTGGTCTGTTAGTGGGATTTCACCTGTGCGCACCTGGGACCGCAGGTGCGAGGAAAGGTCCGCAGGTGCGGATTAACTGGGCAAAACAGTATAAAAGGGTGCCTCCGAAAAATTTTGGTTATTCTACCATTGTTGCATGTGGTTGGAGCTTATTTGAGGGAAAATTGAAGAAAGAATTTGGATCTTCAATGGAGGTAAGTTTCCAGATTATAAAAAGTCGTCTCTATGCTATTTTTTTCGGATTAGGCTTGTAATTTGAAGGATTAAAGTAGAAAAAATTTAGAAAAGGGGGAGGAGGTTTGGAAAATTCTTTTGGCGATTTGGGTAGGAAATTGTGGTCCGATTGTGGTGTTCTTGGTATGTGTGGAACCGTGGGAGGACGAGGTTTCTAGTGATGTAAATTTTTTTAAATTCCTAGACGTGGGCCCGGGGCTCGGGATTTGCCGAATTTCGAGATTTTTGTATAAATTGATAGTTATCGATTGGGTTGTGTTCCTTTAGCATATATTGATGATGTTAAATTGGTTTTGGTTAGATTCGGAGCAATGGGGAGCCAATTTAAGGGGCAAGAGCATCGCGGACTAGTGTTGTGGCCCGGCGGAGGTTAGTAATGGCTATAAATCATATCCTGAGGGTATGAAACCCCGGATTTCATATTTCTCACTACTTTTAGAATGGCGCATATGTCGGATGACGAGTATGTAGCGCGCACTGATTTTGGATTGTACTTGGTCCTCTCCGTGGCAATTATTGAGTTGTGTATTTTACTCTGCATCATATGTTAAACTGTGTTATAAAGACTATTGCTATATTTGGGCTATAAGCCATGTTTGGGGCCTCGTGCCGACTTATTTAGACCCTTTGAGGGCTTTTTTTACAGCTATTTCCTCACTGTTTATTGATGATTTAAACCCAGTCACATTGTGCTTACTGTTTTCTAAACTTAGCCTGGTTTACACTATTTTAAGATATAAAAAATGATTCTTTGGGTTGATTACCCCGTTTCTACTGATACGCCCGAGGGGCTTTTGAGCGGTTCTGACTGAATGAGGTTGAGGGTCTGATTGTGAGGATATGATACGCCACGAGGTGGCTTGATATTAGCGCTTGGGCTGAAGGAGCCCCTTCGGAGTCTATACACACCCCTAGTGAGCGCAGGTACCTACTGAGTGCGAGTGCCGAGTGACGAGTGATTTGGAGGCATGAGTGACTGTAAGGTATGCCTGAGGGGTGATTATGACTAACTGTGAGGCTTGCCTGAGGGGCTGATTATGATACATGTTTTTGCCCGAGGGGCTACTTATGATTTTACCAATTTTACTCTGAACTTATAAAGTATGTTTTGCCCGAGGGGCCTTTTTATGATTTTCGACATTTTTACACTAAACTTCTTGAAAGTTATGTTGAAACTATTGGCAAGTATATTTTCAAATGATTTTTACTGAAATCGTCTTTTAAGCGTGATGATTTAATGTATAGGTTGTTGGAAAGAAAGTTTGATCTTATTGTGAACTAATGAATTGATTTTTATGTGTTTCTTGCTGCTCATACCTGATTTATTTTCATTACTACTGAGTTGGTGTACTCACATTACTCCCTGCACCTTGTGTGTAGATCCAGGTGTTAGGGCAGGGTAAGTTGTGTATCTGTTCCAGAGATTTCTCGGAGGTTTGCAAGGTAGTTGCATGCGTCCGCAGTCCCTCTCTCTCTCCTGCTAACTATTATAGAATTTATTTTCTTTTGAGTTTGTATATTTTTATGTAGATGCTCATGACCAGTGACTCCGGATCTCGGGGGTTGTATTTAATATTTGGTATAGCTTTAACTGTTTTAAAAATGTTCAAATGAATCCTTTAAAGGTTATCAGTTTAGTAAAGATGAAAATGTAAGCTCATTGAGATTTGAGTGTAGTTTTTGGCTGGCCTAGTTCCACGATAGGCGCCATCACGACTCGTTTAAATTTGGGTTCGTGACAAGCGCACATCCCGATCCATATATAATGTATATTGCTGCGGCGTGCAGCCCGATCCATATAACATACGCTGCAGCGTGCAGCCCGATCCATATAAAATACGCTACGGTGTGCAACCCGGTCCATATAACATACGCTGCGGCGTGCAACCCGATCCGTATAATAGTCGACTACGCTCACTAGGGGCGTACAGACTCCTGGAGTGACTCATTCAGCCAAGGGATTATATTGTTGCGGCGTGCAGCCTGATCCAATATATATATATATATATATATATAATCTATATTGTTGCGGCGTGCAACCCAGTCCATATGTAATACACAACATATGTATTGCTGCGGTGTGCAGCCCGATCCATAACTATCCTCACATACTCGGCTCTCCGCCTGGACATATATATTGATGCGGCGTGC
Organism: Nicotiana knightiana; assembly: GCA_005239525.1. Taxonomy (NCBI): domain Eukaryota; kingdom Viridiplantae; phylum Streptophyta; class Magnoliopsida; order Solanales; family Solanaceae; genus Nicotiana; species Nicotiana knightiana. The sequence goes on from MDKJ01191361.1 coordinate 39,349, forward strand.
AGTCCGATCCATAACTATCCTCACATACTCAACCCTCAGCCTAACTTAGTCATCCTTACAAGCCACTCGGTCAATTCATCTCAACTCACAGGACACAGCCCAAATACTTTTCAGAGTTTCAAAGAAGTGTGATAACAATGAGAATAACAACAAGTGGTAAACATGATTGAGTTCACGTATGTTCTATTATGATAGCTCGAGAATAGTTTAAAAGTACCTATGAGGGTCTAAATAGGTCGGCACAAGGCCCCAAACATGGCTCACAGCCCATAAACAAGTATAATTTCTAAAATGCAGGATATCGCAAGGTTTCAGATCGAATACGCGGCTTAATAGTCACTACGGGACGGACCAAGTCACAATCCCTATCGGTGCATGCCCACACGCTCGTCACCTAGCAGGTGTGTCACCTCATTTATAAAAATAATATCAAATATTGTGGTTTCATACCCTCAGGTTAAGAGTTACAACCGTTACTTACCTCAAAACAGCCCAAAAACTATTCCGCGGTGCTCTTTCCCCTCGAATCGGCTCCCAAATGCTCCGAGTCTATCACGAAACAGATCAATAACATCAAAATATGCTAGGAAGACGAACCCCAATCAAAAACTATCAAAATTAGGCACAATTCCCGAAATTTGCCAAATTCGGCCCCCGGGACAACATCTCGGAACCCGATAAAAATTATATCACAAGAATCCTTGTCATCCCACGAGTCCGTATATACCAAGAACATCAAAATCGGACCACAATTACCCACTCAAATCATGAAATAAAATTTCAAAATTTTTCCTCGCATTTTTCCAAATTTTCTACTTAATTCCTTAAATTGCATGGTGAAAATCAAGACAAATTCATGAAATTAAACAAAAAATGATTGAAGAACACTCACCACAAGAATCCCACTGAAAAACTCGTCCAAAATCTCCTTCCCTCGAGCTCTCAAATGGCAAAATGAGATATGGCCAAAAGCCACTACAAGAAATTAGAAGTTTATTGCAAGTACAACCGTTACTGAATATTTTTTGTGACGACTCATTGGGATCGCCACAATAAGGAACATTAACTATTTGCAGCAACTACAAATAGTTAATAACGATGCTACAAAAAAGCGTTTTACATAACAAATTTTAGGAAGGTCGCCATTGTATGACTACAATTAGTAGCGACTATAGTTGCCGCTAAAACCTTTCTAGTTTCAGTGGCAACTCTTGTCGCTACAATAGATTGAGATTTAGTGGCAACCTTGATCGCCATAAATACTAATTGCTTCTGTGGCAAGGTTCTGTCGCCACTAAAAAAAAAATTCAACAGCTACAATGGCTACATTGTTATACATTTCTATCAAATTGCTACCAATATTTAAAGCATCTGAAATTATTCAGCAACAAATAAAAACATATCTCAAGTCAAATATTATAAATACTTTCATGAATACAAAGTTAGTTAAATACATATTTCATAATACTTCATTGTTCATTGTCATTGTGCGCATATAAATACGACAAAAAAAAGTAGAATATTAAGTGTCTTCAAACTCCTCCTTGGTCAACGCCGTTTGTGATTATTTGAGAACCTTGTCCTGCCATTAAGAAAAAATAACACATGATTACTTTGACAATCTCATATTTTAATGCCAATAGTAAAGGGGTGATCACAAGTAATTCAACTATTTATATAAGCTAATTAGGAAAAGAACAGCCGATATCAAAAGGGATATATAGGAAAAGCTACCAATATCAAATACATTAATAATTACAAGTAGATCCATAGGCACTAGAAATGTACACTACTTTTTAAGAGCAACTCTAGAAGTGAAACAGAGATTAAAACAATTCAATTCAGCTAACTCTAGAAGTTTACTTTCTGTAAGCTGATTAGGAAAAGATATAACTTTGTTCCACCCTTTAACAATGCCAGCATACCAAGTAGTAAAGCAAAAATTTTATTTAACTATCAAAATCGACCAAGTAGAATCTTAGAAATGTCATGGAAAATTAATCTTACCTATCATATCAATTCCTTCAAATTTAAATGAATCATCAATTGAACCAAGGGAGAGTTTTAGCAAACGTTAATACTATTGATTATGATTTGTCAAAAATACAAGCTAAAAATGGTAAACAATTCAACAAATTAAGCTAATGAATGCATGAATTCCACAGAGGTAACAACATATAAAATCTTCAATACAAAGATGTCATATTCACTATTGGTGTATATCTCTGGTTTATAAATATTTTTGAAAAGGAGTCTTATCAGCATTTAACTATCAAAAGAAAAACTTAGATAGTGAGAAACATTTTCCATATATAGGCCCTCGACTCAGTAAAGTATAAGCAACACATTAATAAAAATATGGAAAAGAAAAGACAGTACCAGTTAGATAATTGTCTAACCTTCGACTTATAAATAAGTTAGACAATATTTCTATTAAGTAACAAGATTAAACCTGCTTGGACAAATACTAAAGCATTTCTAACAGCTTCTGTCATGCCTTCTAAAAAGGCAATAAGGCTCTAAAAATTAATATTTTAATATTATTAGTTCCATCAGTACAACTACAAAATTCACTTATTTCAGAAGAGCGAAGTTTAAATGTGTTGGTGCAATTAGAAATGTACAAAGATCAAAATTAGCACAAAAGCTAAAAACAAACAAAAAAAAGCCTTCTTTGGTTTATCTTAAAACATTTTAAGCACAAAAAGATTGCATGATATACGGAACTTACTAAGATCTAGGTTCGTATCATTTACTTATTATTCCATAATCTAACTTCTTCTAGTTCCAATATATTCTTTATTAGTTACATCAAATTTTTTGAAAAGTAAATTAACTTAGACAAGGCAAAACCATAAAAGGGAACAGAGACATGAAAGAGTATTCACATCTTACCTAAATTAGAGAAGATTAAGTTTTAATAAAGAAGATAGCTTTTCTTTACATGTCATTCCAGTAATAGCAAGAAAAAGCCATGGGCTAGGAAGTCTATTGTGAAAATACGTTTGTAAGTGAAGAAGACGTTGATCTCCTCCCACCATGTCATGTTTCCTATCTTGATGTCATCGACCTAATTGAAGAAAGGACATTTTTCCAGTTTCTACGATTTCTTTCAAGCATAACACAACACAAAAAAAAACTAAATAGGTCAAACATCTCTATGTAAGGTCACCAGTTGAAAGAAAGAAAACCACACACCACCAAAGCAGGATTGAGCAGATCACTACTTCTCCGATAACTCTTTAAAAGCAATCCACTGATTCAGGAAACACAAGTTTTACACATATCACTAAATTTTAAGTTCACATCATCAAAATGCAAACAGAATGGGTCACTCAATTATATGCCAAACTTTTAGGTGGAAGCATCAAACATCTGACTACGTCAACATTGATGAGACTAACTTGCAATAAAACTTGTAGAATTTAAGAGATCGCTTTAAAAAGTATGTATAACATTTATCATATCAGCTTCAGGAAATGAAACCAAAATTAGGAATATTAGAATGTAGTGTGTCATTGTTTCCCTAAGTTACATCACTATAACCAATTTTAGAAAAAGACAACAGAGAGTAATTTTATAGTCTGCACATTATATGTAGCTTATTTTCGGTGCCAACAGCCCACCCGCCCACCCAACACCTTCCCGGGGAACCCAAGTCAGAACTAAGTACTCTCTCTCTATATATATATATATATATTAGCACTGGTAATGGTTTTATGTTAGGCAAATTATGAGGTTTGTGATTGTGGGAGTGCAGGCAGTTGTAAGAATAAATGATCAAGCAATATAATAACTATATCCAATATTTTAACACCCCTATAATAAAGAGGCAGAACCAAAGGTCCATCCATCGATTGTAGAAGAAAACAACTAACTAACAATCTTATTAAATAACATTAATGAATCTTAACAAAAAACTTATAATGTTAATACAATCAACTGAAAGACTCTTTCAATAACAGCAGTGGTATATGGTTAATGGAGAAATTAGCATTCTACCCATCATGAAAATCATCACAATGAACATAGAATTAAGACAACAACAGGCAATAAATCGAACACATTCTAGGCATCCATATATAAAAATTGGGTAATAACATACAGACCCATAACTAGATTTGTGGTCATCATATTATTTCCACAACTTTATACCAAATTTCATGTGCTCATCCAAATCAAAAACTAAAATCTACATTAAACCTAAAGCTCAAGAGCAGAATTTTTCAATGATCTTCAAATAAATTCTTCTTTGTTCAATAATACAATATTACTAGATTTGAAAAGGAAATCTATACAAAATATGCAGTATTAAACATCAAGTTTCATCTACAAAAGTTTCTTAACACGGTCTAAAAATCGAAATTGACACAGGCATATATAAGGAAGAACGCCCAGAAAATACAACAACAACAAAAAAAAATTCTCCAAGTTGCGAATCCTCAGAGAAAATGAGGAAAATATCTAAGTTCTTGGCACACTGAAGATGGGTAAATTCCTCTCCAAACATAAATTTTATGCTTCCATCTTCAACTTTCATATCTCAACATAGTATCTTCTTCAACATCCCCGATCTGAGTTATATAGAGAGAAGGTGAGGTTTGAATGGCACCCACAACAACCAATACGAGTTTCAAGAGAAGGGGTAAAAGGGATTTAGGAAAATAGAAGGTTTTAAATGGCCATCACAGCTCTAGAGTTTTGGCAGTCAGTGAAAGGAGAATGATTCGGGTAAATGAGAGAAATAAAGCATTTACTTAGGAAAAAAATATGATATTTCAATTTACGACCAAAGACTCTGAGGTGACTCAATCGCCTCGATAGACCTTTTATGGCAACTATTGATTGGTCGCTAAAAATGCCTCTTCAGCAAAAAAATTATTTTGGAGGAATTTAAAAAGCAATGTATATTAGAAGCAACTTTAATAAAGTCGCCACTAAAAGTTTACTTTCTGTAATGACTATAGTTGTCGCTGCTAAACCAATAATTATTTGTGGCGACTTTTCTTAGTCGCAGCTAAAACCATAACAATAGTGGCAAGTAAAGTGGTCGCCACTGAAAGTTTCCACTGAAAACATTGTTTCTTGTAATGAACCCCCGAAATTAGAATTTAAACAGTCTGCTCAGACTTTTACTCTGTGCGACGCGGAAAAAGGCACGCGATCGCGAAGAACAAAATGCTGCCCAACCGAACTAAATCTATGTGGTCGTAGAAGCAACTATGCGATCGCGTAACACCACTCCTCACAATAATGCGATCGTGACCAGCTCTATGCGATCGCATAAAGAAATTCCACCCTCTCACTTCCACTCCCAGTCCTATTATGCGAACGCAAACATCTCCACGCGAACGCAGTGACAACTATGCTCTATCCTTCGCGATCGCACACCTACCTACGCGATCGCACTTCAAAAAATTGCCTTGCCTCAACTTACTCTACGCGATCGCGGATGAACTCACGCGATCGCAATGAACAAATCACTGCTGCTAAAACACCAGAAAAACCAGCATTCTCCCAAAGACCAAAAATGTCTATTTGAGCATCCGCAATACATCCGAGGCTCCCGGGACCTCAACCAAACCTACCAACATATCCCATAACATCATTCACATTTAGTCGAGCCTTCGAAACACGAAAACCAATGCAAAAACACCAAAATCATATATATTTCAGCCTATGAACTTTGAAATTTCTAAATTTCACCAAAGATGATGAAACCATCCAAAACACGTCAGATTGACCTTAAATTTTGCACACATGTCCAAAATGACACTACGAACCTTATCCAACTTTTGAAATTCCATTCCAACCCCGATAGCCTATTTTCCTTTGCGGACCGGAAATCGCCAAAAACTAATTTTCTCCATTTCAAGCCTAATTTTACATCGAACATCAAAACCACATTCCGAACACACTCTTAAGCCCAAAATCACCTAACAAAGATATCTAAACCATAAAATCCGCCTTCCGAGATTGTTTACCAATAAGTCAACTTCCAGTTAACTTTTCCAACTATTGAACCAAGATAAGAGACTAAGTGTCTCATTTCTCTTCAAAATCGCTCCGAACCCGAGCCAACCAATCTACCACAACGTAATGAAGCCGAACCGCCTATAATGAAGCAGAAACGCGGGAAACAGGGCTAAACTCTCGGAACGACAGGCCGGGTCGTTACATCCTTCCCCACTTAAACATATGTTCGTCCTCGAACGTGCCAAGAGTTGTTCTCTAACACCATCGAACTGTCGCGTAGCATACCATGCACATACTCAAGGGTGATCCCACGTCATCCTATCCCATATAGGTCCAATAGCACAAAACAGTTGAAATTTCGAAATCCAACCTGACCCATAAACCTTAAAATCAAATTTCCATTTCTGAAGTAATATACAGGATCATAATTCCACAACTATAAATTGAACAGGTCTGAACATGCTGGATCAAGCCATATACGCACCCCAGATGAAATCACATAATACACTGCATGACTCAAACACTCATAGCGCTAACTCTTAACCACAATAACTACTAAGAACAACTCAATACCGATACATAATCTCTTATCAAGAAAAGCCTCTCTCTAACACTTTAATATACTGCCGATGATGAAAGAAACATATAGAAACTAACAAAAATTTGTCCGATCAGTCATACATGAAGCTCCCCCTTACCAAATAGGAAATATATCAGATTTCTAAGACGACTCCCAATATTTATCCGTCCAACTATTTTGTAGAGACAATATTAATTCTAGGTTCAATGACCTCTTCTCATCCAACACGACCACTCTGATGACATAACAAATCGATAAAATTCGAAGTTATAACATTTGCACCTCGTGCACTCAATAGCAACATCACAATGTAATCAAATTACATGAAAGATTCACACGGGAGGATTATCCTACCATTAAAATTACAATCACAACATCATGCTAAAAGCCTGGCACACATCGTAAAAATCAAAACACACGAATCCAATACCAAAGGGCATACCCCTGTATAATCTTCGCTACACTGCGCGATCTCATCCAAACACTGGTCCACATGAAACACTACAAGCCACCTGGCCCAAAATCAATAACCATTCGAAATCAGACATCCAGTACTCAAAGTGTGCTTCCATAACCATGCGGAAACCGGACGATACCATGCCATACGAATCAGAATGTGCATAACCAATACGTCTCAATCCCGCAATACTCAATACTTACCTTACTCAAATCTAGCTATAAAGCCAAATTAGAACCACACCATGTGTGCATATAACCAATAATCACCACTCCCCGCAACACCGAATGGTAACTAATAGATCACTCCAGAACATAAATAAGCTTAATCACAATCAAATGGTACATTCCTCAATAATAGAAATTCTGAGTCAGCAATTCTGACCCGGTGCAGAACACACACTCATACGGGCCTACCAAAAATCCTGAATCAACTCTGGTCACCCACAATAGATAGATAACTTACCGGAAAGTTCACAATGACTGAATCATGGTACATCCTAACATCTGACGAACTTTGCTCGCAGCTTCACAGTTCACTACCACAAAATAACTTGTTTTTGAGAACTCTAAGTCTCGAAGTCCATGAAGTGCACAAATTACTATATCTGATCTCAATTCCACCGCTCGAATATATAGCACATCCCAAATACTAAATCATTCAATAGAACCCATTTGACCCAATAGAATACATTATGACCTGTATCAAAGAATTTCATTACTCGAGTCATTCCCATACTCCACCTCTGCACGTCATAGTTGATCCACCAATATACCTCGAACTGAAACCAATACAGCACATAATCGTGCAATCAACTTATCATTAACGGATTCCCCTACTTGGCTAGAAGCCGACGATCAAGACAAACAATAACTCACAATGCCCATAATAACACAACTCGTCTAACAGATCAAGTCATCTGCAAATCTCGCATTCACCATTGTAATAGTCATGCCAACTTCCATAAGCGATCTACACTCAATTACAATGTATATTATTTACTGGTAGAAGAGAACTTACTACCGAAAAACATAAGGATCACACACCCCAGGACAACCCGCAGGAGATACCCCTGCCGGCTTAGCCTCAAACTGATATCTCTCTCTACACTTCCGAAGATCATAACTATCACGCAATCCCTACACCGTTCTGCATCTAGACACAAACAATTCCTACCCTCGAGGCATCACAATATGCGGTATAAAAACCTGAAGTTGATGAAAGAACTAACACTTCGAAAATTTTGCATACAATCTCTTCTCCCTCAAGGCCTGAAGCACAACTCTCAAATGTTGCCCATGATCCTCCCGAGGTTCGGAATACACCAATATATCATCAATAAACACGATGACGAAAGAATCCTGATAAGGTCAGAATACACTATGCATCAAGTGCATAAAGGCTGCTAGGGCATTGGTCAGCCCGAATGACGTAACCAGAAACTCATAACGACCATATCTAGTCCTGAAAGCAGTCTTCAGCATGTCTGGCCCCCGAATGTTCAACTGATGAAAGCCGGAACGCAAGTCAATCATGGAAAATACCCCTGGAACCCTCAAGCTGATAAGACAAGTCAACTATACGAGGAAAGGGATACCGATTCTTCACCGTAACCCCGTTCAGTTGCCGATAATAAATACACATGCCCATAGAACCATCCTTCTTCTTCAGAACCAACAGCGGTGAACCCCAAGGTGACACACTAGGCCGAATGAACCCCTTATCTAGGAGTTCCTGAAGCTACTCCTTTAATTTCTTTAGCTCCGCTGGTGCCATACGATAATAAATACACATGCGCATACAACCATATTTCTTCTTCACAACCAACACCGGTGCACCCCAAGGTGACACACTAGGCCGAATGAACCCCTTATCTAGGAGTTCCTGAAGATGCTCATTTAATTTCTTTAGCTCTGTTGGTGCCATACGATAAACACCCCTTCTCCACCATACGCTGAGCCTTCAGGTAGGAAATCACCCTACTAGGCACATACTCATAAGAACCTCTCCACTCAACCCTCGTACATCCTGGCATAGCTAAGGTCACGGTCTTAGCGTGATAATCTAGAACAACATGACATGGAGATAACCAATCCATGCCCAATATCACATCAAAATCGACCATGTTAAGTAACAGTAGGTCCACTCGGGTCTCCAGACATCAATAGATATCACACACGACTGTACACACAGTCTACAACAATAGTATCGCCCACCAGAGTCGACACATGAATAGATGTAACTAAAGACTCACGGGGAATATCCAGAAAATTGGAAAAATATGATGAAACATATGAATATGTAGAACCAGGGTCAAATAAAGCCAAAGCATCTCGAAAATAGAAGGAGACAATACCTGTGATCACTGCATCAGAGGCCATAGCATCTAGCCTGGATGGAAAGGCATACATACGAGCCTGGCCTCCACCTGCTTGACCTCCCCCTCTATGGCGGCCTCTAGCTGAGTGGCTACAACCCATGGCTGCCTGGGTGGGTGGTGAAGTAACTGGAGCTGAAGTCGAAAGTTGGATCCTCAGCTGAGATGGACCTCCAAGAAGATGAGGACAATGCCTCCTCATAAACTGAGTATGCTACCCCTGGTTACGCATATACGCTATGATGCCATCAATAAATACAATAACAAATGAGTGCTAATACAGCTGGAATATACCGTTAATCAAATACGTGAACTCTACTAGGGAAATGATTAGCCCAAAATACATCACCAGGAAATCATAACTCAACAGAAAGATCCGCTTCGCTTCACAACTAAAAAATATGAGAGGTCTTCCAATACACTTACAACTCGAAGCCATATACCAAATCCAGACAGAAATTAAACACTCAATAGTTCTTGCCACATTCCCAGCCAATCCTTTTGTCACAAAATCACAGTCTGAACACATCTAACCAAAAAATCACACTCACCACATAGAAATCCAGCCACAATGTCCCGTCAATAAGGATGTCAACGGACATATAAGTCCCCAAATACATGTGCTCACACAACAAAATCTCAGCACTCAAGCCACAGACAGAATCCAGCCGCAAGCCTCCAGACTAGCCCATTATCAACATGCTAAAATCACATCTCATCCATGGAAGTCACAAGCCGTCGATGCACAACTAATACCAAGCGCTCTCGGGCGCATTCAAATACATGGAAGGAATTCAAGAGTTACGCTCTTGGCTGAACAAAATGGATTCGCACGAAAAGGATTAAAGAATGTGGGATTTTCCTAAGGGTTCTGCAGCCTCTTGAAGATAAGTACAGACGTCTCCGTACCGATCCACAAGAATCTACTAAACTTGCTCATGACCGTTGAGTCCTATGTAACCTATCGCTCTGATACCAACTTTCGTAAACCCCAAATCACAACTGGTCATGATGACGCCTATCGTGATAATAGGCTAGCCAATTTACTGAAAATGATGAAATGATTTTCCATTTAATACATCGAATATCCGAATTTTCATAATAATTCTGTTTCTTAAGTATTTCAAAAACAATAAAAATTATTAGAACATCTAAGCACAGTCCCAACATCTGGAGTCAACCGTCATGAGCATCTAACAGATGATACAATCTAATACAAGTCCACTACTACAACAAGTCTTGGAAGTAAAGTACAAATGATAGAATAGGAGGGAGAAGAGCAGGTTGCGGATGCCGAGCAACTACCTCACAATCTTCGAACAATGCTCCAAATGGGGTAGCTCAACTATCTCTCTGCCCCGGTACCTAAATCTGCACACAAGGTGCAGGGGGTAACGTGAGTACACCAAATCAGTAAGTAACAAAAGTATCTAAAAACATGAGTGCAGTGACGAGCATTTAAACTTTATAGCTTCATAAAAATAAGTACCAGTAAAGGTAATAGATCAAGTCAAGAGTCCACATTTACCAAAGATTTTACAAAGCCAGTTTACCCCTATTTTTTAAACTTGTATGAAACATTAGTCAACATTTATCAAAGAGGCTCAGTGTAAAGAATAGTGAAAATAGTAGTTTCATAAAAATATCTGCCACTCGGGCACAGTGTCGCTCACAAATAAAGCCTCTCGGGCAAGCCTCTGAGTCACTCGTGACTCTATTCTCATAAGTAAAAGCTAACACTCAGCACTCTCACTCATCAGGTACCACACACACACAGACACACACACATATAATGTATAATGTATAATGCGGGTAGCCCGATCCATATATAATGTATATTGCTGCGGCGTGCAGCCCGATCCATATAATATACGATGCAATGTGCAGTTCGATCCATATAACATACGCTGCGGTGTGCAGCCCAATCCATATAACATACGTTGCGACGTGCAGCCCGATCCGTATAATAGTTGACTGTGCTCACTAGGGGTGTACAGACTCCTGGAGGGGCTCCTTCAGCCCAAGCGCTATATTGCTCCGGCGAAGCATGATCCAATATATATATATATATATTGTTGCGGCGTTCAGCCTAGTCCATATGTAATACATAACATATATATTTATACGGCGTGCAACCCGATCCATAACTATCCTCACATACTCGGCTCTCTGCCTGGACATATATATTGATGCGGCGTGTAGCCCGATCCATAACTATCCTCACATACTCCGCTCTCAGCCTGACTCAGTCATCCTGCCAAGCTACTCGGTCAATTCATCTCAACTCATGGGACTCGCCTCAAAATACTTCTTAGAGTTTCAAAGTAGTGTGATAACAATGAGAATAACAACCAGTGGTAAACATGACTGAGTTCACAGATTTTCTATCAGGATAGTGGGAGAATAGTGTAAAAGAACCTCTGAGGGTCTAAACAGGTCGGCACAAGGCCCCAAACATGGCTCACAACCCATAAACAAGTATAAATTTCTAAAATGCAGGATATCGCAAGGTTTCAAATCGAATACGCGGCTTAATAGTCGCTACGGGATGGACAAGTCACGATCCCTATCGGTGCACGCCCACACACTCGTCACCTAGCATGTGCGTCACCTCATTTATCAAAACAATATCAAATATCGGGGTTTCATACCCTCAGGTTTAGAGTTACAATCGTTACTTACCTCAAAACAACCTAAAAACTATTCCGCGGTGCTCTTGCCCCTCGAATCGGCTCCCAAATGCTCTAAGTCAATCTCAAAACAAATCAATAACATCAAAATATGCTAGGGAGACGAACCCCAATCGAAAACTATCAAAATTAGGCACAATTCCGAAATTTGCCAAATCCGGCCCCCGGGCCCACGTCTCGGAACCTGATAAAAATTACATCACAAGAAACCTTATCCTCCCACGAGTCCGTACATACCAAAAACATCAAAATCGGATCACAATTGCCCCATCAATTCACCAAAAGAAATTTCTAAATTTTTCCTCCCATTTTTCCCAAATTTTCGGCTTAATTCCTTAAATTGCATGGTGAAAATCAAGACAATTTCATGAAATTAAACCAAAAATGATTGAAGAACACTTACCACAAGAATCCCACTAAAAATCTCATCCAAAATCTCCTTTCCTCGAGCTCTCAAATGGAAAAATTAGATTTGGCCAAGAATCCCCGAAATTAGAACTTAAACTGTCTGCCCAGCGAAGAACAAAATGGTGCCCAACCAAACTAACTCTATGCGGTTGTATAAAAAACTATGTGATCGCGTAACACTTCCTCACAACAATGCGATCGCGACCAGCTCTATGTGATCGCATAGAGCAATTTCATCGTCTCACTTCCACTCCCAGTCCTACTATGCGAACGCAAGCATCTCCACGACAACGCAGTGACCACTCTGCTCTACCCTTCGCTATCGTACTCCTACCTACGCGATCGCATTTCACAAAAATCGCCTGGCCTCAACTTACTCTACGCGATCGCGGATGAACTCACGCGATCGCAATGAACAAATCACTACTCCTAAAATACCAGAAAACCAACAACCTCCCAAAGACCAAAAATGTCTGTTTGAGCATCCAAAATACACCCGAGGCCCCCGGGACCTCAACCAAACCTACCAACATATCCCATAACATCATTCAAACTTAGTCGAGCCTTCGAAACGCCAAAAACAATGCAAAAACAAAAAGATCACATCAAATTCAAGCATATGAACTTTGAAATTTCTAAATTTCGCCAAAAATGCCGAAACCATCCAAAACACGTCCGACTGACCTGAAATTTTCCACACATCCAAAATGACACTACGAACCTCCTCCAACTTTCAGAATTCCATTCCGACTCTGATAGCCTATTTTGCAATGCCGACGGAAATCGCCAAAAACTAACTCCTAAGCTCAAAATCACCTAACGAAGCTATCCGAACCATAAAATCCGCATTCTGAGGTCATTTAACAATAATTCAATTTTCGGTTGACTTTTCCACCTTTTGAACTAAGATAAGAGACTAAGTGTCTCATTTCTTTCCAAAAATCACTCTGTACCCGAGCCAACCAATCTAACACAACGTAATGAAGGTGAACCGCCTATAATGAAGAAGAAACGGGGGAGATGAGGCTAAGCTATCAGAACGACCGACCAGGTTGTTACATGCTCGAACTTTAAAACAACAACAAAACCAAGAATCACACCCCAAAACAAAATTGAATCAAAATACAAATTTCAAGTTTCCAAATCGCTCCGAATGTGCTGAATCATACTTAGACTACTTGGAATGACACTAAATTTTGCATGCAAGTTTTAAATCACCATACGGAACTATTCTCATTACCGGAATAACTTCAAAACCGTCAAAGAACCAACTTTCACTATTAGGCACCGAAACACTCCCGGGTCATCCAAAACCCAATGCGAGCATACGCCCAAGTCCGAAATCTTCATACAAACCTATTGGAACCGTCAAATCCTAATTCCGAAGTTGTTTACTCAGTATACTGACCGAAGTCAAACTTAGCATTTTTAGCCAACCTTAAGGAACCATGTATTCCGATTTCAACCCGAACCCTTCCAAATCTCAAACTAACCATCCTCGCAGATCATAAAACTATAAGAACACGTATAGGAAGTCTTATTTAGGGGAACATGGTTCTAGAAAGAAAAACAAAAGGTCAGGTTGTTACATCAAGTAACGAGAATCAACGAGGAAAGAGATAACATAAAAAGTAACTTCAAACAATGATAATTAACAATGAAGAGATAGCATGTAACTACAAAGAAGGCAATAAGTTCAACTAAAGCATGGGAGCAATTTAGCATGTAGGATATAGAGCAAACCCTAAACAAGTCAACTAAGGTATCTAAAGATAGTCTAACACAATTAAGGATGAATTGACTATGAGAACTTGTAACATAATATGGCATTTCAATTTAAGCATAAAAATGATCTCAGTATCCTAAACCGGTCAAATACCCCATACAACACGTGTACCCACTCGTCACCTTGCGCACACGAATTTCACTTAGCACCATCAAACAATGTCAATACTAAGGGGTAGTTTCCCTCAAACGAAGTTAGGCAAGACACTTACCTCAACTAGGCCAATTCAACACTTGAAAATAGCTTTTTCCTTTACATCCGCCTCCACAAGGATCAAGCCAAACCAAAATCGACTCTATATCATCAAACAGTGCTAGGGAATTCAATTGCAATAGCTAAAGTGAAAATCTTTACACTTTTCCTATTCGACAAAAGTCAATCCGGGTCCCGCCTAGTCAAATACTGGGTCAAATGGTAGATTCCATCTACCCATGACCCCGCGAGTATATATATGTGATTAGTTTCAAAATTCGATTTCAAATCGACTCTTGTTGACCCAAGTCACTGCATTGTTTTGAAGATTGACAAATGCCTACCTAGCTAAACCAGGTCCATCAGGACAAACATCTCGAACGAATCAATTGGCACAAGAACCGTACATGCACATGAGATAAATGTGATTTGTGAATTATCCATGAACCAATAGGTTGTCTCCTAATGCGAAAAGGTTGCAAATTGATAAGGGGTTAGAGTTCGAGTTTAGCAAGGGCAGAAATAAAGGAAGGAAGTTGAGATAAACACAAACTCTTCCACCAAAGAAGAGTTGCATTAGAACTAAACAAGAACATCTTAACTTCTGGCGCTATATAATGTTGAAGTATTTCTACTGAAGAATTATTCGCACAAAGACATAATTGAATCAAGAACATAAGGCAAAATTACCAGAGAAATTTTGCAAGCAGAATCCTTGTGCTATAATGCTACTGACCAGCTAGAAGAACCAGTTCCATCTGTTTGTCTTTCAAGTCTAGTGGGTTATAGTAGGTGATTTAATATTGTATCTTTCAGCTTTATTAGAAGAAATTGTAATAGGTACTCATTGTTCAAGTTAGAGCTAACTTGAAGCTTGTCGCAATAAGTTAGAGGCTAGTTTGCTACAAAGGGATTAGAGTTAGTCCTTAGGTTTACAAAAGAGTTTATTTTATAAATGTTGTTTGGCTCATAGTTGTAGTGAAGAGTTTGGGAAAATCCTACTAAGGAGTAGGTCGTGTTTTTTTTCACCTTTTCAGCCAGGTGTTTTCCACATAAAAATCTCTGTGTTTTTACTTTACTGCATTTATTATTCCGCACCAGTAGAAGTTGGAACACCAAGAAGAAACATGTTCTTCTATTGAGACAACACTCGAAAATTGGACACCACACAAATCTCCCCCCTTCTTGTGTGGTATTGACATATAAAACATCAATTGGTATCAGAGCAGGGTATCCTTGAAAAGGCTAACACCTTGGAAAAGTTCAAAATGAGTGCACCACCTGGAAATCTGGAGGGTCAATCAACAGGAAGGCCACCACTCTTTAATGGCTAGTATTACTCTTGGTGGAAGAACATGATGAAGGACCACCTGATTGGAGAAGACTATGAACTCTGGGACATAGTCACTGATGGTTCTCTAGCTACCATGATGAAGACTGCTGAAGGTGTAAATGTAACAAAGACTAGAGTTGACTGCACAGCTGAGGATCTGAAGAAATGGGAGAAGAATGCAAAGGCCAAGAAGTGTCTAGTGTGTGGACTAGGTCCAGACGAGTATAGCAGAATCCAAAGCTGCACCACTGGCAAAGAAAGCTGGGATACCTTGCAAGTAGCCCTTGAAGGAACACCTCAGGTAAAAAGATCAAAAGGTACTCTTATATAGTCACAGTATGAAAACTTCATTATGAAAGAAGGAGATACAATCCAAGAGATGTACATAAGGTTCACAACTTTGACAAATGAACTTAAGTCTATTGGTAGAGTCACTCGTGAAAAGGACAGGGTAGAGAAGATCCTGACAAGGGTCTTACCAATCTCCTGGGAAAGCAAAATCACTGCTATCCTGGAATCCAAAAATATGGCAACCCTCAGATTGGATGAACTAATTTGAAACCTTACTGCCTATGAACTTAGAAAGCAGACAATGAAGATGGATGGTAGAAAGAAGGAGAAGAGTCTAGCACTGAGAATCATTGAGGGAACGGATCTTGAGGAAGATGAGATGGCCATGATTAGCAAAGAATTCAGAAACTTTCTAATAAGGAAGAAGGGCATCTCTAGAGGAGGAAATTACAAAAAAGCAAAAGCTCCAAAAGGGCAACCAACAAGGGATGCTACAACTGTGGAAAGACTGATCATCTTATCAAGAACTGTCCTCAGTGGGAAGTGGAATAGGAAAAGGGGAGATATGAAAGAAGGAACATGAATAAGGAATTGGTCCAGCCCAATAAAACCACAACAAAAGCTATGGTTGTTGCTTGGGGGGAAAGTTCAAATGAAGAATCAGAAGATGGTGAGAATGAAGATCAGGCGCTCATGGCAATTGGAGAATCCGATGAGGAATCACATGAAGAACCAGAGGTAAGTATCTCCCATCTTAAAAATAAAATAAATTTCCTATCTAAGGAGAGACTCTCTGCGTTGCTACTTGATTTCATGGATGATTCCGAAGAAACAACCAAAGAGAAGGAACAACTCTCTACAGAATGTGAAATGCTAAAAGCAAAATGCATGAACCTGGAAACCAGAGTAAGTGAATCGGAAAAGAGAAACATTGTCTTGTTGAACCAGGTTCATCCACCTGAAACTGAGATTCTAGAACTAAAATCTGAAAACTTAAAGCTAAAGTTAGGATCCAGTAAAAAGGTTGTTGATCATTCTCACATCATGTTAGAAGAAAATGTGGGAAAACTAAAAGATAAGATGTATTCCAAGGATGAAAAGATAAGAACCCTTAAAGAAGAACTTGGCAAAGTCAAACATGAATTAGATCAAACTTGTAAATGGAATAAATCCTCTGATGCCTTGATATGGCTTCAAGAGAATCATTGTAGCAACCGGAGAGGGATTGGCTTTGGGAGTCAATTTCCCAAGTGGGATCCCGAAAGGAAGTATCTCACTCTCCCTAAGAATAAAATCTGCACCCACTGTGGTAAGACTGGCCACTACAAAATTGAGTGTACTGCAAAAGAGCAGGCTAGTCGAAGAAATGAGAGTTTTGTTAAAAAGAAAAACTGGCTACCAAATTGGGCCAGAAAAAGCTTGATTCATCCATTCTCTCATAGAAAAGGAACCGAATTAGTTTGGGTTCTTAAAACTAACCCCTGATTTCTTTTTGTAGGTTCAAGTGAAAGAAGGTAGCCAAATTGGTTATTTGGAATGTGGTTGCTCAAAGCATATGACAGGGAACATGGAACAGTTCCTTTCACTTGAAAGCCTCAGATAAGGAAATGTCTCCTTTGAAAACGGAAAGAAAGGTGTAATTATTGGTGTTGGTAAGGTAGGTAATGATGGCACACCTTCCATTGAACATGTGTACATGGCTTGAAATATAGCCTGATCAGTGTGTCACAACTGTGTGACAGAGGTAACCTGCTTGCCTTTACTTCCACAAAATGTTTTGTGATGTACCTGCTTACTGACAAGATTTTTTTGCAGGGGAAAAGCATGAATAACATCTATGTCATAGACTTGTCCACACTGTCCGAAAATAAACTCACTTGCCTAACTGTGTTGGACAGTGATCCCCTTCTGTGGCACAAAAGACTTGGTCATTCAAGTCTAAATTAGCGAAACAAACTAGTCTCTAAAGACTTAGTGGTAGGGCTTCCTAACATTAAGTTCAAGGAAGACAAAGTTTGTGAGGCATGTGCAAGGGGGAAGCAGGTAAGATCTTCTTTCAAAAGTAAGAAAATGGTCAGTACCACCAAGACATTGGATCTGGTTCATATGGACCTATGTTGTCACGCCCCGAAAATCCCAGCATCGGGTCGTGATGGCGTCTAACGTTGAACCCGCTAGACAAGCCAACATGTACAGTTAAACTAACATGATAACATCTAATTAACAGAATAAGCTAAAACAGTTCACAACTTAGCAGCGGAAATAAATAAAGTTTCAAAACTAAGTAAAGACAACATGATACAACGTCGCAATAATTTCCCAAAACCTGGAGTCACAAACTCACGAACTGTCTATAGGAGTGCTAAATACAAAGTCTGATTTAGGAAATACATGACTGTCTCTAAAAACTAGAGGAAAGACAAGTTAGAAATGAAGAACTAGGGATAGGAGAGACGCCAATGCCCACGAACGCCAGGAGGTATACCTTCAAGCCTCTAGGGTGAACTGAAGGACACCCCCACTAGTGATGTCCACTAGGTCCGGCTGCATAATCTGCACAACATAAAGAAGTGCAGGTGTAGCATCAGTACAATCGATCCCATGTACTGAGTAAGTGCCGAACCTAACCTCGGCGAAGTAGTGACGAGGCTAGGAAACGACAACAAAATGTACCTGTGCAGTTCAGTAGTATAGTAGAAACTAAACAAGAATACAATTACGGGGAAGAACATGCTGGGGGTAAGAGATAGCAAATACTGAAATGACGGTAACGAAAACAACAGTCTAAATTATCCGAAAATAATAACGGGAATTGACAACACAAATTAAATAGTGAAAAGATACGGCACGACATTTCCCCTCGTGCATAATAATATAAAATATGTCACGGAATGTCCCCTCATGCATAAACAACATAAACATGTCACGGAATGTCCCCTCGTGCATAAAAAAACATAAACATGGCATGGAATGTCCCCTCGTGCATAAAACAACATAAACATGACACAGAATGTCCCCTCGTGCATAACAATATAAAATATTGCACGGAATGTGCCCTCGTGCATAAAACATCACAATCACGACACGGAACATCCCCTCGTGCATAACAATATAAAATATGACACGGCATCACCCTTCGTGCTTTTACACTCTTCCTGACCAAAACAATGACAAAAACGATGGCAAGGAATACAACATAGTGGAAATATAATTCAAAATCACCCGGCAAAGGGAAAGTATTAGTCACTATCGTAAAGATTTCCCGGCAAGGGTCTCTGCTATAACCAATCATTTCAAATATATATCCTTTAAAATTGGGTTCTCAATCGAACCAATACATATTGAGTTCATCAACAAGAGTTTTCAACATTAATCAACTTCCAAGTAGAGACAATTGCATATTATAACGAACATGGAAGTAATATTAAGGGTTTTATCGAAAATAGACTCACGGGCATACTTGACACACAATTCATAGGTACTCGTCACCTCACCTATGCATTGAACATGATAAACACTTAACACATAGCATATAATACCTATTCCCTCACCAAAGTTAGGCAAGACAGTTACCTCGGGTCCAAAATAGCAATCAAGCCTCTAACACCGCCTTTCCTTTTGAATTCAACTCCAGAACAACAATATCTAGACATAAATAACATAAGTATATCGATCCCATAGCCTAATTATCCATTTCCTCGCATTCTTCCAAAAATACCAAAATTCGACCCCGGGCCCGCTTGCCCGGATTCTAATAATTCTCGAAGGGAACACTCACCCAAAGCCTAAGGATCATTAATATACGATTCTTACTTTATTTCATGGCCAATTCACAGAAAATTCTCAAATGATCACAAGTTCTTGGTTACTACCCAAATTCTTGATTTTTGCACTAATTTATGTTGTTAATTAAGCTAGAATCCATGCATGAAGCTAATTTTTTGAGTAGAGTTCACTTACCTTAGAATACCAGGTCGTTAGCCCTTAACAATGGAGGAAAATCGCCCAAGGAAGAATAAAGAAATGAGAAAAATGGGTTTAAAACCCGTATATAAAACACAATGCCTGCAGAGTGATTCCGCACCTGCGGCTCAGGGACCGCACCTGCGGAAATGGGATGGGGAGCCTGGGCCCGCACCTGCGGAGTGGATGGTGCTAGTTGATGACTATTCAAGGTTCACTTGGACCTTACTTCTGACATCTAAGGATGAAGCATTTGATATGTTCACCTCATTTGTTAAGAAAACTCAAAACTATTAAGGAAATCAACTAGCATCAATACGGTCTTATCATGGTACTGAATTTGAGAATGCAAAGTTTGCTGAGTTATGTGATGAACATGGTATCAATCACAATTTTTCTTCCCCTAGAATCCCACAACAAAATGGGGTTGTTGAGAGAAAGAATAGAACTCTTGAAGATATGACAAGAACCGTGCTTCTTTCTAGCAAACTACCTCATAGCTTCTGGGCAGAAGCAATAAACACTGCATTCTACATAATAAATAGATGCATGACTAGGCCTCTGGTAGAGAAAACTCCTTATGAATTACTTAAAGGGAGAAAGCCCAACATATCCCACCTTAGGGCTTTCGGATGCAAGTGCTTTGTGCACAATAATGGAAAATATTCCCTAGGAAAATTTGATCCCAGAAGTGATGAGGGAGTATTCTTGGGATATTCATCACATAGCAAAGCGTATAAAGTTTATAATGAAAGAGCTATATGTGTAGAAGAAAGTGTACATGTTGTCTTTGATGAAACTAACACTCTTGCTGAGAGACGGGAACCATAAGATGAGGAGCTTGGAATGGTGAGAAGCAGTAAAAACATTGAAGCAAACATGGAAGATGGAAGAGGTGATGGACCAGGTCCAACAACCCCATGAAACATGACAGGGGGAACTCAACATGTGAACCTTGGCCCTAATCCTTTTCCACAACAACAAGACACCATGGAACTATCCAGAAGTGAACAGTTGGTTCTCAAACCACACAGATATCAGAGTTCTCACCCTCTTGAGAACATCATAATAGATCTAACATCTGGAATCAAAACAAGATTCTCTTTGAATAATCTGTGTGCGTTTGATGCCTTTCTATCCTTGATTGAACCAAAGAACATTGATGAAGCCCTACATGATGCTGAATGGGTAAATGCCATGCAAGAAGAGATAAATCAATTTGAAAGAAGTCAAGTATGGCACTTGATACCCAGACCACTAGACAAATTAGTGATTGGCACAAAGTGGGTCTTCAGGAACAAGCTCGACGAGGATGGAACTGTTACAGGAAACAAGGCTAGACTGGTTGTTCAAGGATATAGTCAAGAAAAGGGAATTGACTATAATGAGACCTTTGCCCCTGTGGCAAGACTGGAGGCAATAAGACTTCTTATAGCATTTGTTGTACACATGTAATTCACTCTCATTCATATGGATGTTAAGAGTGCCTTCGTCAATGGCTATCTGAAGGAAGATGTATTTGTCATGCAGCCTCCAGGTTTGTAAAGCAAGGAGTCACATGACCATGTATACAAACTTGACAACGCTCTTTATGGTCTCAAACAAGCACCAAGAGAATGGTATGAGCATCTATCAAAATTCTCGCTAGAACATGGATACATACGAGTTCGAATTGACAGCACCTTGTTCTTAAAGGAAAAAGATAAAGAACTCCTGGTTGTGCAAATATATGTGGATGATATCATATTTTGGGCGACCTCTGAAAAATTGAGTAAGGAATTTTCTATACTTATGGGGAATGAATTTGAGATGAGTATGATGTGTGAGCTAAATTTCTTCGTAGGCTTGCAAATCAAGCAAAACTTAAATGGAACAATGATCCATCAACAAAAGTATGTGAAAGAATTGCTCAAGAAATTTAAAATGGAAGACTCAAAGGAAATAGACAACCCCATAGCCACAACTACAAAATTACATGTGGATGAACCTGGTCCATCCGTTGATCAGAAGCTATACAGAGGGATGATTGGGTATCTATTATTCCTCACTGCCAGCAGACCTGATATTGTGTTTAGTGCAGGACTGTGTGCTAGGTTTCAGGCAAATCAAAAGGAGTCCCACCTAACTGCAGTGAAGAGAATTTTGAGATATCTGAAAGGCACCACTGATTTGTGCCTTTGGTATCCTAAATGTAGTAAGTTCAACCTTGTAGGATATGCTGATGTTGATTATGCAGGTATCCTGGTTGACATGAAAAGTACTTCAGGCATGGCTCACTTTTTGGGCTCCTGCCTTGTGTCTTGGGCCACCAAGAAACAAAATTCAGTAGCCTTGTCTACTACTGATGCTAAATATGTGACTGGAACCTCATGTTGTGCTCAGTTGCTATGGATCAATCAACAACTCATGGACTTTGGTATAGAGGTTTGATGCATTCCTATTTTCTGTGACAACACTAGTGCAATAAGTATGACGAAGAACCCGGTTCATCATAAAAGAACTAAGCACATAGATGTTAGATAACATTTCCTAAGGGATAACTATGAAAAAGGAATTATCTCAATAGAATTTTGTGCTACTGACCAGCAAATTGCAGATATCTTTACTAAAGCACTAAGTAGGGAGCATTTTGACAGAAATCAACTTGAATTAGGGTTGATTAGGATCACCTAATTATAAAATATAAAAAGAAAAAAAAATTCTACAAACACTAACATAGATAATCAACCAGACTAATCATTTCTCTGTATCATGACTTTACTGTCACACTCTCTTTCCATGTATTAATGTGATTCCCTGGTTGCTAATGATGTTTTTCTATCTTTGTAAATTGAGGTAAATTAAAGACATTAACACAATGAACCTGGTTCATCTGACTGACAAGGTACGTGCTCATCTTCATACAATTATTGAATTAATTACAGTCACACATGAGCAGGACTCTATCTATATTTGGTTCATTTCAAATTCTTTGTACTTATCCCTAAATGAACTCGTTCCAAGAAGTCCCATCGGCCCTCAATTAGCCTAGAGTTGGGGAATTCCTAACTGTCTAATAAATGACACTCTTACATCTATTAAACTCCCACTTGAGTAAATGTTCTGCCCGTTGTATAATTAATAGCCACATCTTATAAAAGGGCCATCATTACTTCCCCTCTTCATAACATAATAAGTCGAACCAAGTTCATTATTATTCTAACCAAAACTGATCGTCTCTTTACTTCAAAAAAATTCATAACAATGTCTGCACCATCCCCTGCTTCATCTTCCTACACAAACTCTGATTATGGGGAAGAAAATTCCAGTCCTAATTCTCCTTCAGTTTACAGTTCACATTCACCAAACAAATCTTAATCTCCCCAAAACCCTCCAGTTCTTGAACCCACTCCTGAACCCACACCTAACCCTACTCCGGCGCCCAGGGCACGAAGAGTAAAAGTTTTGGCCAAAAATTCAGTTGCTTCTGGCTCTCGTGCAAGATTCTTGGAGGAAATTCGTAAAGCCAGCGAGGTTCATGTATCTAAATCTTTAAGTGAATCCTTCAAATCCGCTAATGAGGATGAAGCACCAGGTTCATCCAGTTCTGAGAAAGGTAATCTTGAAGTTGAATCTGAAACTGCTACTACTGAAAACAGGTTTGTGTTGGTTGGGTCGGTTGTTGATGTAGAAGTGTCAGATAGGCAACGAAAACTGGGAAAAAATCTTGAGAGAGAGGGAGAATGTGGTTTTGTAAGGGGACCTGGGGAGGACACGATTCCACGTTTGCTATTTGTGGCCCCACTCCTGTGATTAATGAAGAATGAGTCACAAATTTAGGGGGAAGTATCGATGGGGAAGCAACAACAGGTTTAGAGAGCCTGCAAAAATCAACAGATGAACCTGGTTCATCTGTCGAGGAGACATTGGCTGAGATGCTGAGGAAGCTTGGGGAGTCCTACAAACCCAAGAGGAAAAGAACTTCAAAATCAAAGAAGGCTACTACCCCAAAGAAAAGAAAATTTTCAATATCTGCTGATGTTTCTGCCCCAAAGGTTTGTGCTACAAGAAATGTTGTTCGACAAGGAGAATAGGAGTTAGAAAGGGCTCTAAGATAGAGAAAGAAGAAGAAATCTGCCAAGGGAAAGACAAAGTTAGGAGAGCCTATTGAGGCTGTCAATGTTGATGATGAGACGATGGACCTGGTCCATCATGAGGAGCAGCCGGCTCCAGTTGTGGTTTAGACACCTAAGCCCGAAAAGGCTAAGGCTTCCTCAATGAATTCAGCTTCTGTGTCTTCGACACCCTCAAGCACTGTTAAAAGGACCAAGTCCAAGACCAAGGAAGTGAAGGTTGTTGAAGAAGAAAGTGAATGGAGTGGAGGAGAAGAGGAAATATCTGGTGAGCAATCTGACAAACTCGCCATGTTTGGCAAGCATACTATTCTTAAAGGAAAGCTGGTGAGAGATCTGGAAGATTGAGGAATGATATTTTTGTTGAATGCACTGGATGTGCAGGGATGGAAGGACATGGTCCTTCACCTGGAAGGAAGGTTGGCAAGAAATGAACTGGTGGAGTTTATGGCCAATGCAAGTATGAAGGATGGCCGGGTAACCTCCTCAGTCAAGGGGATTCAGATTACATTTGATGCAAATGAGCTGGGAGAGATTCAAATTCTAGACATGTCGATCCAAGATAGCCACAAGCTCCTCAATATATATCAAATCATCATCCAACTAGATTGTGCTAGATTCTAGAAGATGAGACGGATCACCATGATACTTCAGGAGCAAAGAGACATGGAACACCTGATGAACCGCAGATAAACTAGGTGTCAATGCATGCTTGTAGGCCACCTTTCTAATCATCTCAAGGATCTCAAAAGGTATGATATACCTAGAGCTCAACCTGTCCTTCTTTCGGAACCTCATCACACCTTTCATGGGTGAAACCCGGAGAAATCATGAATGCAACATCGCGAACCTTCTGATATGTATAACTCTGCTGTCTAGGTTGGGTTGTGCGAAGCCGATCCTAGATCATCTTGACCTTCTCCAAAGCATATAAAACCAGATCTGTGCCTATTAACTTAGCCTCTCCCGGCTCAAACCACCCAACTAAGGAACGACAATATCTCCCATATTGAACCACATATGGATCCATGCCTTCTACTCTGACCTTCCCAAGTTAATGCTACTGAATCCTTCGTTTAGACGCTGCTTGGTAGCTTACCATACTCTTATGCATATACAGTCAGACCTCTTTATAACAACTTCGATATCTTTTGACTGTTTTAATAAATTGTTGATATATATATATATATATATATATATATATATATATATATATATA